>JBBPKN010000010.1:0-148002 GCA_038089275.1 Pulveroboletus cf. rosaemariae
CATTTCCTTCTTAGATAATCTGCCTCTCTGAGGTATAAGTACTGTAGCTCTGTATCTTGTACTTTAGTTTGAATATCAACCATAACATGACATTATGATCCCCTTAGACCCCTTCCTTCCTTATAACTTGACATTATACCTCTTGTTGGAAAAATCCCTACAGTTTATCTGTTACATTTTTCTCTTTTCTTTTCCTTTTCCTCTGTCCCCTTGTCCTAGTTTCTGCTCTTCTCACACCTCAGGTGCTTTCTTGTTTCCATTCACTCTTAGATTCTGCTCTTCTCATGCTCCAGTCTTGCCTGGACTGCTCTTTTGTTAAGCCCTTTGCCCTGGCCTTCTATCTCTTAATCAGCTGACTCATAATCATTCCATCTCTTTCCATCCATTTCTACACAAATACCTTACTCATCATTCATCAGCATAATTACTCTATATGTCTCTGCTTGAACTCTATTAGCTGTACTATAAAGTAGCATAGTTCCTGTCCCATCTTTCCTCATGCTACTTCTACCTTGTGATTACCTCACAGTCCTCACATCTCCACTAGTCCTTGTATCTATATACTTGAAATCCACTACTTGTGTCCTGGCACTTAACCAGAGGATCATCAGCATCTGATCTTGGCATACCCCTGGAAGTATAGCTGGTACCACTTGGGCACAACACTTCATTTGTTGTCTTTACTTGTCTTGAAGCTTACCTTTGGTTCACTTCCTCCACAGCAAGGTCTATGCCTGTCCCTACCTGGACCTAGCATAACACTATTCCAGAGCTCTGATAGTTTCTGACCTCTTTATAAATTGGGGCATCCAGTACTAGCATAAGGGTGCACCACATAAGGTGAAGTCAAGCTCTGTCCACTCTGGAGTTATCCAGAGTATTTCCAGAGTATGTCACAATTTTATAACAGTATGTCCCCTTATATATTACCCAAATGTGCACACAGACCATATAGTCTATGTACACTAGTATGGGAACTTGTATGTAAAAAGAAACTGGGCATAGGGCATACTAACTAAGAAGTATGGCAGGAAACCATGTGAATGTGGAAGAATGAAAGAAAAGAGAATGGAAATAAAATAAAAGGTCAAAGTCAATAGATATGAAAAGAGTACCAAGGCCAGGAGGCTAAGGAGATGCATCTAGAGATCTGCCATGATCAGATCCAATTAGTGATCCTTGAGATCAGATAAGATTAAGAGATTAGATCCAGAGATCTAACCCTGAATTCTAGACTCTGAATTTTAAAGTAAAGGAAACTTGTAAATGGATACAAATCATAGAGTAGAGTTACCCATGTATATCCCATATTAGGAGTGTAATTCCCATGGTCACATGAGTAGAGTAGTGAGCAGCATGAAAAATTTGAAGTGCTGGTGTTATTGTTATGATGTTGATCTCTAAACAACTTATTCTAACTCTAAACAGTCTACCTTAAAAGGGTGCATTGGTTTTGGTGTCAGATTTGGATTGAATAGAAGAAGGGCAGTGTGGACTTAAAAAAGCAATGAGGAGCCATTACACTAGTAAACCAGAGACAACCCTTATATTGGCAAGAGCCATCAAGAATAGATGGTTATATTATAAGGTAAACAAGTAATTAAGGCTGGGGGCCTTGTACTGTATCTCACTATTCTTATATATCTATCTTAAGTGTGCACAGACCATCTCTGGGGTGCAGGGTACTGCTAAATATAGTAAGTGGGTATAGAGTAAGGGTAGAGGATATGACCAAATAGACCATGCAGTATAGATGTATATCAAGGGAGAGATTATATAGAATGGAAGTTAGAGTTCAGGGTAAGTGGAGATTAAACCATGCCCTTAGCCATAAGGCTGAGAAGATTCCATCTAGAGATCTGCCACAATTATATCTGACCCTTATCTGGATTGAGATCAGATTCATCAGAGATTTGATCAGGAGATGACTCTATTATCTGAGATACTAGATTCAACCATAAGCTGTGCCCAAACCTCAAGTAAATACTCTAATAGACAACTTAACCATATTCTAGGGTTTATCCTTGTTTGGCAATAACATCTCACAGTCATGTGCTTGTCATGTGACTCTTCTGCTAGCAAGCTATTCACTTGTAACAGTTATAATTATAATACAAAGTTGCAGACTATTGAAAAATTAGCAGGGACATCAGTTAATGTATCTGATTTATTAAAAAGCTAGTTCAGAGAGTTTGAGTAGGCAGGTAAAAGCCCCAGTGCAAGTAGGAGTCAAAAGAGTCATTATCTGCAAGGTATGCCAATAAGTTGGCCATCTTCTAGTCAACTGCCCAAGTTATTTCAATTGTGGATAAAATGGTCATATGCAGAAGAATTGTCCACAAGAGATCAAGTGCTATGCATGTGACAGAAAGGAGCATCTAGGAGAAGTTTGTCAGCAGGTACCTTTGCCAGGTTACAAGGATCATAAATTAACAATGTTGCAGCTTAAGGTTATTGAAGCTCAGCTAAAGAATAATAAAAAGCTAGTTCAGAGTTCAGAGTTAATAAAAATAAAGTTGGCAATGAAGCAAGATCCTTTGGAAATAGTATCAAAGAAGAAGAAAGTTTCTTTTAGCCCAGATAATGAAGAAAAGGTCAATATAACAAAAGGACTTCTATTAGAGCTAATCACTATAAAGAAAGAAGTAAGAAATCTCAAGAAACATGTGTCTGTTACAAATGACAAGTTCAGATGCACAAGAGTCATATGCTCATCACATGATCATGAGACTCCTATGCCAGATTGAGCATAACCCTAGGATATGATTTGTTTTATCAGAGTATTTCTCAATTAAAGGGTTAGCACAGGATTAGTCAGCAAGATCTGAGATAATGGTATCTTTTAATTGTATCTAGATGACATCTGATCTTGAATTATAGATCTAGATCTAGATTAATGGATCTGATCTGTGGTAAAGATCCAAATGGAATTTCCTTGGCCTTAAGACTAAGGTACTGTCTTCATATCTATTGACTCTGTAGTCTTTCTTTCTATTCTTAGACTTCTCTTCCATTCCATTCCTTGATACACATGGCACATTTGTCATACCCTTTATCCTCACCCTATGCCCAGTTTTCATATTAGTATTTATTTCTAATAGGCTTGATGGTCTATATGCCACTCTAAATAGTATAAATAGGCTATTTATGTAGTTCTAAGCTTCCCAGCTTTGAGCACTTGTTTGTTTAGCTATTTAAGCATCTTAATAAGCATCCAGTGTTCTTTTTTGCTCCTTAGGCTTAGCTACTCTGAGTACTCCCTCATTTTAAAGTTCTATACCTTATCTAGGATTAGATATCTACTTTTTATTCATTTACTCTATATTTGGATCTGACTTTGACTCTAGTATAACCCAAGGCAGTTCAGGTTAGGGTTAGGAATATAGCATCTGCAAGCTAGTTTATAACAGTGTCAATTCTAAAAGATTATCTAGAATTAAAGAAAATTTTGTTAAAGAAGCAGAGTAGCTCAAAAATGAAAGTGACCAGTTCATGAGTAGAAAAGGGCAGCAAGGATGCTCACAAGAAGACCAAGCCTAAAGTAACAAAAGTCAAAAAGAAGAAGTTAGAGAAAACAAGGAAGTCTTGATAACTAGAGAAATATTTCCACATTCTCACAGGTATAGTGAAGAAAGTGCTTGGTAATGAACTGGAAAGTTCTCAAACTACTCAGGATCTAAACATGTCATTAAAAGATTTAGATTCTGTTTAGGTTAGTATGCTAAAGTAGATGAAAGTGTCAATAACAAGAGATAAAGTAGAAGAGATATATAAGATCACATAAGTAGATACTAAAGCAGAAGATAATCAGAGTTAGGATCTGAACAAGTTCAAAAATTGTACCAGTGTTGTGGGTAATTCTGAGAAACTCTTATTTTCAGAGTCACTTTCAGCTATATTATGGAAAAAAGATGTTCTTCAGATTGATAAGAAAGCTAAGAGTTGCCTTTTGGTGATATATGAAGATGAATTCAAATGGAGTTCTGATTAGGATAATAAAGATCTTCCAAAGATTACTCCAGAAGTAGGAAATCTCCTATTAAGAGTTCCAAAAGCAAGTTCACTGGTTTTAAAGTACAAGCAAATATGCTAAACTGCTTCTAACTCTAATCTAAGGGCTCCTTGGTAAGTGCCTTCTTGTACTAAAGGGCTTTTATGCTAGTGGCCCCTAACTAGGCAATGGAATGTGAAAATAAGTTAAGTTGGACCACTTGTAAAAGCAAAGAGGTATTGTCTGTAATGATCTGTAAAAGAGATAATCCCTTAGATATGAGACTAAACCAGAACTCAAGTGAGCAAGACTGGAGATCCAGTCCTGCCTACCTTGCCCCTTATATATTACAAGGGACTACTGCTGACTAAGCTAAAAACTATCTAATCAGGAAACTCTAAGCCCTGGATATAAATAGAAGAGGGTCAAGGACATGGATTGGAAATAAAGAGTATGGCAGAAGACCATGTGGATATGGGAGAATGGAAGAGAAGCTAAGTAATGGAAGTGCAGGGTCAGAGATACTTGTACCATAAGAACAGGGATTTCTGCCACAGATATATCTAAGATCAGATTCAAATTCAGATCAGATCTAAATATGATCCATGGAGATAATAGTGGAGGGCAGTTCCAGGAAAAATCCTAAAGAAATCCATGTCAAGTGACTTATAATCACATAATCACTGCCAAGGAAAGAAATAACAAATACTCTTAAAAGAAATTAGACCATAGACTAGGGTTAAGCCAAATTTGGGGTTCCTTGTGCATGATCATGTGATGTCACATGACTGGTTCTAGTGCAGCAGTGTCACTTTGTAACAGGTTTCTTCTGATGAAGAAAGTAGTTAGTTTTTTCCAGTTAAAGAAGATTAGGGTTGTTCATCCAAAATCCAATGGATCAAACCAACTCAGAGATATTTCTATGGACAAGAGCTTGAAGATATAGATATAGTAAAGGAGGATGAAGATCAAAAGTTGCAAATTCCTACTTCTCCACAATTTTCTTTAAAGGCAGTTAAAAGTTCTGCATCATCAAAAGGCACATTATCTTCAGTAAAGAATTTGTTTTTCCCCAAAGAAGAAGAAGAGTTATTTCAGATAATTCTGAAGGCTAAAAAATAGCAAGAACTAGCCAAGAAAATTTCTGAAGCTAATGAAGTTGGTAACGTTTCAGAGATATTTCAGTCTAAAGAAGGGGTACTTGCTTTACAAGAAGAGTTTGATGAAGAATTAGTAGTCAGCTCTAAAGAATGATTCAAGATAAAAATTTCACTGAAGATAAGAGAAGAGTTTTTTCTGAGGTCTCTTCCACTAGTCCAGTGATCTTACCTCTAGAAATCCAAGCATTTATCAGCCTAGATGAAAGAGGGCATATTATTCAAATTAATGGATATTTTGTTGAGGAAATTCCTGACATTCTGGTTTTAGTATTAGAATATCCAAATATGTACACCATTTATGGTCACAAATTTGCACAACACCCAGAAGAAGAGCAAGGTGTGGCTTTGCAGTGTCCATTCTGCATTTATGAAATCATACAAGCCATCTGCAAGGTTTTCTCAATATCTATGGTTAATTCATAAAGAGTTCTGTTATAATGCACTTTTTCATTTTTTTTCTTCTTTAGCATTTTCTTCTCACTACTGTAGCTCTTCACATTGTCATATCACATGACTATTTCACATCTTCACCTTCTTCATATTATCACACCTTCATATTTTCACTTTTTCACATTTCATATCTTCACATCACAGATCTAGAGCAATCTAGACTCTGCTGTCATAACTTATGTTTACCTGCTGTATTTCTAAGGTCCCTGCTCTTTCTTTGCCATTGGTTGGCTTACTGTACTTTATTTAGGGCCAGTACCATTTACATGGTCTGTGCACATACTGTAGCAATATAAAAGGAGATCTGCTCAATTCCGGGTTTTTCCAGTCTTGTGCACTTGAACCCTCCAGTTCTACAAGTTCCTTGGCTCTTATGTCTCTCTTAACTTTTGCCTAGTTCTTGTTGCTCTAAGTTCAAAGCAACTACTCAGGATAGTCAGCACACACCAAGGCTAGGTGTGAGGATTAGATCAACACATCAGCAGCTGCATTTCAAGTTCCTTTGCTAAACTCTCTAGTAGAAGAAGTTTCTCCTGTTTCACTGGCATCTCCACCTTTAGAGCCCCCCTCCCTTATTTTCAATATTCCTATTTAATTGAGGGATTTGAATAAAGAAGTTGTCACTTTGAAAGATTTTATCAACAAGGCAGATTGTAATGTTCTAAGACACATCTTTCATATAAGATATGAACTCCATAGTGGATTCCTCTTGCAGGAAGCTTTCCAGTGTCCTATATGTGTTGACAAGTTGTCACTCTTCATTAAGATTGGTCTCTGATGAAGATATTTTGCTGAAAAGAGGTTTTTTTTTTCCAAATACTATTTTCTCTGTGTTTTCACTCTCCACTCACAACTCAGGATGAGTTGATGGCAAAGAAGTGGTAGTAGTTATGGAATGAAGTGACAATAAGAGAAAGCAAAATGAGTCAAAAAACAAGTCTTTTCTTGTTTATCAAAGGAATTTTCTAAGAGTTTTTCTTTTTTCTTTTTCTTTTTTCTTTTATTGGCCTATGTTTTTCCTTTTACTTAAGAGTTTACAGGAGTAGTCCAGTTAATGATGGGTATGAGACAGTCAAACATCTCTGGCTTTTCAAAGCTTTGCACTAAAGAAGAAATAGTATTATAAAGTAATAACCAGAACTATCAAGGCACTTCAATTTTTATGCACTATATTACAATGATCATGTGATCATGGGAGTAGTAACCCTTCTTTGGTAACCATAGTCTGTGGTTTCCTCCTTAGAGTATATTCTCACAGTGGTTATATGACTGGTTACATAATTAGAATCTTTCCTGGATCTTCTCTGAAATGCTCAGTGGTCTTATTTCCATGGATCTCAAGGATCTCATTTGGATCTGGATCTGGATCTCAGATGCATCTGTGGCAAATCTACAAATCACATCTTATCTATGGTAGAGATCTCTGTTCTCATAATTACCTTACTACTAATCATGCACTTTTATTCTAGTTAATCTCCATTTATTCTCATGGCTTTCTACAGGCAGTTAGTCATCCCTTAGTCATGCCCTATGCCCAACTTCCATTTATAGTAAGAGGTTCCATACTAGTGTATGTAGATTACCTGATCTATGTACTAGCTTCTGGAATATATAAAGGTAAGGATAGCAAGCTGGAATTCTCCTGTTATGCTAGGCCTGGATAGAGACTAGAGTAGATCTTGCTGATACAAGTGAGTGAAGGCTCTATGAAATGTAAGCCTTAAGGATGAGCAAGTGTGACACAAATGCAGGGTTGTATCTAGGCTTCCTTGAAAGACCTAAAGTTGGACATTAGAATGACTTGCTTTATACCAGAGACAGCTGGGGCTGACAATGAGATGGATTCCTAGTACTGGATAAAAGGATGAGGTACTATGCAAGAGATCACAAGGTAGAAGTAGCATAAGAAAAAGAGAGGCAAAGTATACTACTTTATAGTACAACAAATAGAGTTCAAGTGGAGACAACTAAGTAATTGTGCTGATGTGTGATAAGTAAGATATCCATGTAGAAATGAATGGAAAGAGATGGAACAATTATGTGTCAGCTGATTGAGATATAGAACATCTGAGCAAAGGATATAACAAAAGGGCAGCCTAGACTGGGCTAGAGTATGAGAAGGGCAGAAGTCTAGGGTAAAGAGTGAACAAGAAAGTATCTGGGGTGCATGAAGAGCAGAAGCTAAGACAAGAGAACAAAGAGGCTGAAGGAGAAAAGAGAAAACATAACATTAGCCCCCTGCTAGGGATAAAGGATCTTCTAAAACCTTAAAAGGCATAATAAGAGGGGCCCAGGGAGCCAGTGATATTGGCCCAGCCAACTTCATTGATAATGTCATCATAATAGTCATTATCAGTATAATAGAAAGGCAAAGGGGGTGTAAGAGTCAGAAGAGCCCAGTGGTATGATTTCTGGGAGCAATGGAAGCTGTGGAAGTAATGATAAGAGTGGGAAAAGCTATGGGATGAGTTTTGAGAGAAGTCATGGGAGAAAAACTTGGTGAACAAGATAAGAGAATCAGTGACATGACACTAGGCTGGGTAGTGAGCTTGTATATGACTGGGTAATCATTGAAGGCAGTATGGACATTGGTATAAGGGGCAGTTGACATAGATGTGCCCTAGGCAGCAGCAGTGAAAGCATGCCTCATGAAAATGAGGATAAGAGGGGGAAAGATGGCCCTTACCATGTAGGCTGGTCCACCAGGTCCCAGCATGCTCAAGCTATCATATTCTATGCCAATGGATCAACTCTGCTATGTCTCTGGTGCAACTCTGGTTGCTTTCACACTTTAAGCTATGTATTTCCTGGTTTCCTTTACCTCTGTCCTTTCCTACCTAATGTTGATTACAACTTTACCTATGTTAACTCCATACCATTCTGATACAACTCCATAGTTCCTCTGATCTCACTTCTTGTTTCTGTTCCTTTCTTTCTTGCCTCTTCCTGTTATCATTTAGTTTTAGTTTGACATTACTTAGCATTGTCTCTCCTGACATCTCCATTTATATCCAGGATACATTGGCACCTGCTTTGCTTATGAGACAACTCCTTTTGTATCTCCATTTCCTCCTTAGATAATCTGCCTCTCTAAGGTATAAGTACTGTAGCTCTGTATCTTGTACCTCAGTTTGAATATTGACCATAACATGACATTACAATTATCCTTGATCCCCTCTTGTTTCATGACTTGATGTTATATCCTATACTAAGTCTCATGATTTACCTCATAACTTAATGTTATACTTCTCAGTGGAAAAGCCTTATGGCTTATCCCAGATCTCTGACAACTTTCAACCCCTTTGTAAATCAGAGTACCTGGTACTAGCATAAGGGCACATCACATAAGGTGAAGCCAAGCCCTGTCCACTCCAGAGTTATCCAAAGTACCCCTAGAGTATATCACAGTTTTATAACACAAGCACAGCAAGTTTCTTGTCATCAAGGGGAAAGAGTGATGCAGATGGAGTGAAGGGGGTATAACCATAAGCAGAGGCAAGTTCACACATATAATGGTTGAGGTCAGTCAAAAATTCCCTGAATTCCATCTCATAAGCAAGTATTTCAATGAAGAAGGAGATCTTGTGGTGGATAAAGGTGATAAGGGCTTGGGCAAGGGAGATATGGGCATGTGGAATGTGGGCAAGGGTAGCAGCAAGGAGAAAAAGGCAAAGCAACTGCATATAGATCTGATATATAAGTCACAATGAAGAGAACATGTCAAGATGTGAACCAATAGGGATGGCAAGGTGTGAGTCCATTACATATGTGAGGACTTTGTAAGTGTACTCCTAAGTGGGGGCTTTCAGGTAAAGGGCATGTGCTGAGAGGGGAAGGTCAATGCTAAGAATGCCAGTGGAAATGGTGTTAATAGCAGGAGAAGAGACAGGGATGGGAGTGACAATGGCTGGGCCAATGGTGATAGCAGGGAAAAACAAAATGAATTCCTCTGAAGGAAGGTTATCTATAAGTGAAGTACAGGGGGACATAAAGTAAGAGTCAGACAAAGAACTAGGGAAAGACAAAGAGAATAAGGGAATTATAGAGAACTCAGTAATGGCTTCCTGTTCAGTAGGAAGGGTGGATATGGTGGCAGTGGGTGAGTCAATGGGGGTATTGCAAGGGCAGAAGCCTTGGTCAATAGTGAAGGTTATGGTTGTTTTTAAGAGCAGTTGGTTTTCTTGGTGGTGATTGGAGAGTAAGAAGAAACTAGGGGGAAATAGTGAAAGTGGAGGAGTTTATACTTATTCAAAGTGAACTAGGAACAATTTAGGTTCTGCTTGGGTTCCCATGAGTCATCTTCTGCCAAGTACCCTTTCCAATGGATCAGGAACTGGCAGTTGCTAGAGGGGCTGCAATGTTTTAATATCTGCTCCATTTTATATTCCTCCTTACCTTCTATAAGTTCTGGAGGGAGAGTAAGGATGTTCTTTCCATGTACCTTGATTTCACAATAGGGCAATAATAACAAAGCATAAAAGACAGGATGAGTCTTCCAAGTAATGGGAAGGTGGAGGTGATAGATAATGGAGTATAAGACTTCTGTAATAGTGAAGGGTTCTTCCCTTTTGGGCAAGAGTTTCAGATGAATGATAGCCCATTTCAAATTATGGGCTTCCAGCCACATCTTATCTTCCTTGGCAAAAGGAAAAAAGATAAAGTAAATGTGGGATGCCATGATTTGGCATGTGAGGTTGTGTGCAGTGAGAGCTTCATTATGGGCTGCAAGAAGTGCCTTAGTATAGTCAGCAATACTAGGCATTGAGGATTCCTTTATGATAGAGAAGAGAGCATGAGGTTCATATCCCATCATGAGATAGAATGGGGATTGTTCCATGACAGAGTGGGGGTGGCAGTTGTGAACAAACTTGGCATAGGTAATAAAATTGGCTTATCTGATAGGGTGGAATCCACAGTAAATTTGGAGGTATGTTTCAATTTTCTGGTTAATGCAATTAGTTTCTCCATCAGACTAAGGGTAATATGCAGTAGAGAGAGAGAAATTATACTCAAGGAGTTTACCAAGTTTCTTAGTGAAGACAGATACAAATTGAGGGCCTCAATCAGAGATGATTTTATTATAGAGGCCAAAATGGAGGAAGACTTTGTGAAAGAACAGGATGGTGATTTCTTGTGCTAAGACAGTTTTGATAGTGGGGCAAAAAATTACCCCCTTCATAAGCCTGTGGTTAATTATGACCAACAGAGCATGAAAGCCAGAGAACAGGGAAAGATCAGTGAATAGATCACAGGAGATCTGTTGAAAAGGACAGGTGGCAGAGGAGTGGATAGAAGAGATAGCCAGAACAGAGGGGTGAGTGTTGACCTTGTTCTGTTGGCAAACAGGGCAGCCAGTAATATAATTTCAAACATGGGTAGTGTTATAAATGAACAGTTCACTAGCAGAAGAGTCACATGACAAGCATGTGACCATGAGACTTCTATGCCAAACAAGGACAAACCCTAGGATATGGTTAAGTTGTTTATTCAGAGTCTCTTATTATGGTTTGGGCACAGCTTATATGGTTGGATTTAGTATCTCAGATGACAGATGCATCTCCTAATCTAATCTCTGATGAATTTGGATCTCAATTTAGATGAGAGTCAGATCTGATCATGGCAAATCTCTAGATGGAATCTCCTTAGCCTCATGGCTGGGGATATGATTTAATCTCTGCTTACTCTGAACCCTGACACTTTCATTCTATATAGCCTCTGTTGAAACTGCAGAAAACTGCAGGATACTTGTAGTCACTATATATTAGGTAGATAAGTTAGTACTAACCTGCAGAATACTTGTAGTTACTAAGTATCCTAATGTAACTAGTGGTCTGATGTGACTATTAGCTTATGTAAGTGGTAGAGTGTAGATAATCAACAAATTCTAACAGCCTCTGCATATATCCCTTATCTATATGGCTACTTGGTCATACTCTCAGTAAGCATGCCCTATACCCTACTTCTATTTATGGTAGTTTCCTATGCCCCAGAGATGGTCCATGCACTAGCAGAATAGGTATTAATACTTAGTAAGATACAGTACTTAGCCCTTAGCTTTGATCACTTTGTTATCCATACTGATCTCTAGTTCTTACTTCTAGTTAGTTCCAATACAAGGGACTTTCTCTGGATACTAGTGTGATGGCTCCTCAGGATTTGCTACCTTGAGTATTCACTGTCTTCATTCTATCTATTCCAATCAAGACTAACACTGATACCAATGCATCCTCTCAAGGCCATACTGTTTAGGGTTAGGACAAGTCATACTGAGTCCAACACCATAACAGGTGGTTAAACTGGGCCACCAAAATTTGATGGAGACAAGTTGACAAGTTCTCAAATAATCCAGGTAACCAGTAAAGAAGTGGTTATGGTAATGCTAGAGAATGGAATAACAGAGAGTGATATACTCGGGAATGGAGGAATTTCTTGTCAGAGGAGGCATTTATTTTTTGAAGAATGGAGAGATAAAGAGAGTCAGTAGGGAGATGTTTTTTGATGTGAGAATAAAGTTCAGCATCAACAAAATTGGCAAAGAGTAAAGAGAAAAGGAGAGTAACTGTCATATTCTGTGCCAATAGGTCAACTTCACTATGTCTCCAGTGCAACTCTGGTTGCTTTCATGCTTTAAGCTGCATATTTTCTGATTCCCTTTACCTCTGTCCTTTTCTATCTAATGCTGGTTACAACCTTACCTATGCTAACTCTGTATCATTCTGATACAACTCCATAGTTTCTCTAATCTTACTTCCTGTTCCTATCCCTTCCTGCTGTGCCTCTTTCTGTCATCATTTAGTTTTCAGTTTGACATTATTTGACATTGTCTTCTCTGACATCTCCATTCATATCCAGGATACATTGGCACCTGCTTTGCTTATGAGACAACTCCTTTCACATCTCTGTTCCTCCCTTAGATAATCCACTTCTCCAAGGTATAAGTACAGTAGCTCTGTATCTTGTACCTTAGTTTGAATATCAACCATAACACAATGTTATGATCCTCTTTGACCTCCTTCTGCTTTATAACTTGATGTTATACTCTACACTAAGTCCCAGAACTTACTTTATAACTTGACATTATATCTCTCATTGGAAAAGCCCTATAGCCTATCCCAGACCTCTAACAGTTTCCAACCCCTCTGTAAATTGGGGCACCTGGTACTACCATAAGGGTACACCACATAAGGTAAAGCCAAGCCCTGTTCACTCCAGAGTTATCCAGAGTACCCCCAGAGTATATTGCAACTTTATAACAGTAACCTCCTGATTGTTGGTGGAAATATCAGGGCAGAGGTCAGAATGGTAAGAGAGGACATCAGGGCCCATGAGAAAAAAGCCAGCAACATGAAAGAGTTGCAGGTCATAGCTGACAATGTCAAGCAGCCAATGGGCTTGTTGATGATTTAACTTCTGGGAAGATTTGAAGCATATCAGGTTTTTATGGTTAGTAAAAACTTGAATGGAAGAGAAAGATCCCTGGATATATTATCTCTAGGCTTTGAGGGTACAGATAACTGCAAGGAGTTTGCAGTCATAGATATTATAATTCCACTCTGTGGCAGAAAAGGTCTGAGACAGATTGGAGCATGGATGCCAATCACCACTGGTGTTAGTCTGAAGGAGGATGCCACCTGATGCATATGCAGAAGTGTCAGTGGCAATGGCAAAGGGGTAAGAGAGGTCTGGCATCTGCAAGACCAGCTGTGAAAGAAAGATAGCCTTAAGTGAATCAAAGGCCTTCTGTGCAGTGGGTGACCCAGATCAGGTGGCAGCTTTCTTGATAAGATCAAGTAGGGGGCAGGCAATTGTAGAGTAGTTCAGTATGAACTGCCTGTAGAAATTAGCAAAGCCAAGGAAAGATTAAACATTCTTGACTTTAAAGAGAACTAATTATTGTAAAATACCAGTGAGCTTGACAAGGTCCATGGCTAGTTCAGCAGAACAGACAATTATCCCAAGGTATTTGACTTGGAAGATAGCAAAGGTACATTTTTACAGTTTAAGGTAAAGATCAAGTTATGTCATTTGTTGAAGGACATGGAAGATGCATTGCTGATGTGTGTCAGCATCAGGGAAGGAGATAAGGAGGTCATCCATATAAATAATGAGCCATCTGTTATGAACTCACTTTACTTACACCACTTTTAGCCCCTATTTCCTTCTTTTATTTGGATTATCTTTAGTTGGGCCAGCATCTTTTACCTCATGCCTAATTTCTTGCCATTATGATAGTTACCTTATATAGGCCTTATAGCCTGGTCCATGCACAGGTACTTAGTAATATATAGGGGCAAGGGCCTAAACTGGAAAATCCAGTTTAGAGCACTTGTTCCATGGTTGCTTTTCTTTTGTGTGGGCATTCCTCAAGGCTACCTTTCTCTTTTGGGATTTGAGTTCCTAACACCATTCTTTGGTAATCATATCTTGGAAGAAATCATTCATGAATTGCTGGAAAGTAGCAGGTCAGTTATTTAAACTGAAAAATATTACTATGAATTCATAAAGCCCCTTATGGGTGATAAAGGTGGCTTTCCATTGATGTCTGTTCTTGATATGGACATTGTTGTATTTCTATCTGACATCAAACTTAGTAAAGAGCTGTACATTACAAAGCTTATTAATAAGGTTGGAAATAAAGAGTAGAGGGTAGGTATCTTAAATGGTGTATTTGTTGAGGTACCTGTAGTCTTGGCAAGGGCAGAGTTTACCATTTTTCTTCTTGACAAAAAAGAAGGACAAGGCTTGAAAGAAGTTTGAGGGTCAGATCTTCCCTGCTTAGAGGTTTTCTTCCAGAAAGGCTTTTGTGGCTAGTTATTCTGAGGGAGATAAGGGGTAGACCTTATCTATCTTAGGGATAAATGTGTCCTTAATGTTGATCTTATGATTATAGGAATAAAAAGGTAAAAAATAATCAAGAATCTTGAAAGTGTTGGAGAAAACCAAGAAGAATTGGAAATATGTCAAAATTCAAAAACATTGAGACTAAATCAACTGCCACTACTATTCCTGCTTGGTTGGAGTTCACTGGAAGGAGATGGGAGCTCTGGAGGTCTCTGGATAATTCCAGAGATTTCAAAAAATATGTCATATCCCATATCTCTGATCTAATCTTAACCTGGCTTACAACTGGTCCTTGTACCCAGTAAGCTACACTAGCCCTCTAACTCCCCTCCAGGCAACTCTGGCCCTCCATTGCCATTCCAGTCTGCCCTAGCTATGCATGTATGCTTCCTGCCCCTCAGTGGTATATGCTTCCCTGGCCCTCTGCTCCTACTCCACTCTATTCTGTTTTCAGTTCTATCTCTGTTCCAGTTAAGTACTACCTTAGTTCTATTTCATCATCTCCAGACTGTTCCAGTATAACTCCATTACCATTCCTGCTCTCAGTTACTGTTACCATTATTGTTACTATTACTATTCCATTCCTGTTCCTTGCTTCCCCTCATTTCATCCTGTCACCCTTTAGTTTTAGTCTGACATGATTGGACACTGTCTTCCCTGACATCTCCATTTGTTTCTTAGATATTTAGACATCTGCTTTGCTTCTAAGTTTGCACCTGTCTTACTTTGCTACACTCCTAGATAGTTCTACCTCTCTGGAGTATAAGTACTATAGTCCTGTATCTTGTACCTTAGTATAAATATCAACAGAAACACCCTCTTGTCATTGTCCTCACTCTGATTGAGCCCTTGGGCTTACTTCAATCCTCCAGATTACTCCGGAGTTTTCAGCATTAAAGTCATTAGGAATGAGCAACAACTTTACTATTGTTACTACTCCTATCCAACCTGAGTTCCTGACTTACTCTGACCCTCTGGCCCTGCTAGAGAGTATGACCAGCCTATTGGCTACCTTTTATAAGTCTTGATGACTCCACTCCTTAAGACTGGACTTGATACTCTCTGTCTTGTCCATCTCTCTTGTTGAGCCCTAAGCAAGTTCTTCTCTATTATCTCTGGCCTGCTGCAAATTAGGACACCAAGGCTATGCAAGGGCACACCACATAAGGTAAAGCTGAGTCCTGTTTGATAAAAAAACTGCTACTTGACTACCTGACCATTTTTGGAAATCTCCAGAAATCTCTGGAGACCTCTGGAGCTTACATCTCCTTCCAGTGAACTCTAACCTAGTAGTAGTAGTAGCAGCAGTATTTGGGTTTTAATAATCTGTTACCTTAGTATGAATATCAACATAAACACCCTCTTGTTGTTATCCTTACTCTGATCAAGCCTTTAGGCTCACTCTGGTCCTTCAGGTTACTCCAGAGAATCTCTGGGGCCAAGCAATATCCTTGAAGGAGTCACAAGGTCTCACCCTCATGACTAGGCTTGACTCTCCTCATCCTGTCTGTCCCTCTTGTTAAGCACCAAGATAGTTCTCTTTCCCACCTCTAACATCTATGTAAATCAGAACACCAGAAAGTGCAAGGGTATATCACATAAAGTGAAGCCAAGTTCCATTTGATCAATGAAACTCTTCCTGGATCCCTTCAGAGCCCTCCAGAGTCTCTGGAGTTATGACCTTCCCTCAGATTCATGCACCAATAAGGCACTGGAACCTGACCTTTGTCCTCCAGCAACAAGGGTTTTGTTCAGGAAGGAACTGTGTATAAATTTTAACAAAATGGTTAAGTAGTCAAGTAGCAGTTTTTTTATCAAATGGGACTTAGCTTCACCTTATGTGGTGTGCCCTTGCATAGCCTTGGTGTTCCAATTTGTAGTGGGCCAGAGATAGTAGAGAAGAGCTTGCTCAGGGCTCAACAAGAGAGATAAACAAGACAAAGAGTATCAAGTCTAGTCTTAAGGAGTGGAGTCATCAAGACTTATGGAAGGTAGCCAATAGGCTGGTTATGATCTCCAGCAGGGCTGAAGGGTTAGAGTGAGTCAGGGGACTCAGGTTGGATAGGGGTAGTAACAACAGTAAAGTTATTACTCATCCCAAGTTAACATTTATGCCATAATGACTTTAATGCTGAAAACTCCGGAGTAATCTAAAGGGTTGGAGTAAGCCCAAGGGTTCAATCAGAGTGAGGGTGAACAAACAGGAATGTGGGGTATTTCTGTTGATATTCAAACTAAGGTAACAGATACAGAACTACTATACTTATACTCTAAAGAAGCAGATTATCTAAAAATAGAACAGAGATGTGAAGGAAGTTGTCTTAGAAGTGAAGACAGGTATTAATGCAATCTGGATACAAATGGAGATATATCAGGAGTTGTTAGGAGAGTGAAGCATGAAACATCATCTTCTAAAGACAAATAAAAATGAGATCAGAGGTGTCTAAAAGTAACTGACAACAGGTATTATCATAACACTGTGGTTGGATATGAAGCTGAAACAAAACAGAAGGTAAGAATTAATGTCAAGAAAAAGCAGAGTTAAAGTGGAGTAGCTCTGGAGAAGCTAAAGCAAGAACTATAATAAGTAGAAATCATAAGTTGAGAAGCAAAACTAAAGTTGAAATAAGAGTAAAACAGGAACAGAGGGCTGGAGATGCTTGTACTGATGGCAAGGCAGAAGGTTTGCAAGTGTTGCTGGAGTAGAATAGAGTAATGGTGAAGGGCCAGAGTTGCATGGAAGAGAGTTAGAGGGCTAGTACCAGGCATAAGCTGGATTGGAATTGAATCAGAGGTACAGTGTTACAAACAAATAGTTCACTAGCAGAAGAGTCACATGACAAGCACTTGACCATGAGACTTTATTGCCAAACAAGAACAAACCCTAGAATATGGTTAAGTTGTTATTCAGAGTATTTCCCTGGGGTTTAGGCACAGCTTATGTAATTGGATCTAGCATCTCAGATAACAGGTGCTCTTCCAATCTAATCTCTGATGAATCTGGATCTTGATCTAGATGAGGGTCAGATCTAATCATGGCAGATCTCTAAATGGGATCTTTTTGGCCTTATGGTTGAGGGCATGGTTTAATTACCACTTACCCTAGACTTTACTCTTCCATTCTACACAGCCTCTCCCTTGATACATACCCCTACCACATGGCCCATTTGGTTATATCCTCTACCCTTGCCCTATGCCCTTTACTATATTTAGTTATATGCTGGTTCCACTGGGTAGTCTGTGCATACTTAGGATTAGTATAAGTAGCAGGTAGTTCTTGGGTTTTGGCTCTCCAGCCTTAACCACTTGTTTCTCTTGTACATCATTCCTTAGATATTGCCTTACCAATACTGGTTATCCTTTGATCTCTACTTGTGCTATGGTTCCTCAGGCATTGCTACCCTGAGTTCATACTGCCCTTCATTCTATTCAATCTGAATCCAACAATGAAACTGATGCACCCTCTCAAGGCTAGAAACTGTTTAGGGTTGGAATGGATCATTCCAAGATCAACACTGTAACATACAGGATATGACAGAATATTCTGGAGAAAGAATGGTCTTGAATTTGGTCTTTTTGGCCTTGATAGCCAGCTTAGTGGAGGTAGTGAGTCTGGCAATGGTAATCTCAGGAATATATGAGAAGCAGTGATCTAAGATCCTGCTGGAGTGGCAGTTATAAAGCAAGTCCCAAATAAATTGTTCAGAAGTAATGTAGTTGAGATAGTGGACAAGAAGTTCATCATGCAGGACAATGATGTCATCAAGAATCCATCAAACCTAAGTTTATGGACAGAGTTGACACAGTATATAGCTGCATTCTAAGTGATGGAATCTGGAATGGTAAGTGTGTTTGCCATTCAGTCTATGGTGGGGTTTGTGGCCTGGAGCCATGGAAGTTCAAGGATAATGTTCTCCTTCCCACAGGCCATAACATGGCAGGAGATGGAAAGAACTGTGTGTTCAACATGAAGAAGAAGATCACAAGTTCTGGTAATCTGACCTTTTCTGTTTTTAAAGTAATTTACATTGTGGATAACAATGGATTTGGGGAGTTTTACAGTGGGGAGTTGGTGCTTCTTGATAAAGTTCTAGTTGATACAGTTGATTTGTGCTCCACTATCAACAAGGGCATAAGTGGCTATAACTTTCTTGATGCATGATGCAGGGGAAACTTGTACTGGAAGATACATGGATTTCTTTAAAGCAGATACAAGTACAGATGTGCAAGACAAAGGGGGAGTATCTTGTATAGGGGAGATACTTTATTCTAAAAATCTGACCTGCTGGCTATCTTCTTTACCTTTTCTTTCTTCATTTCTATTCTAGCCACCTTATCCTTGGATTTGTTGTCATTAATCTCCTTGATCTTCATCACTGATTCTTTGGCAGAAACCATCTTGATGTGGGGAGTTTCCTTGGTGGGGGTTGGGGTTGGAGTGGAAGTGGAAGTGGGGAAGATAATGCAGTTGGCAGCAGAATGGCCAGGTTTCTGGCAGTAAAAGCAGAGATTATTCTTGATGCAACATTTCCATTCTGCATCTGTTAGTCTGCCATGTTTAACAGCATCTATATCCATTGCATTGGGGTCCTTTTCTGGTTTAGAGGATGTAGTCAATGGTAAGGTAGTTCAAGCAAAAGCTTGGAGGTTTTTGTGATGTTGTTCAACAAAGCAACTATGTTCCTATTATAATGCACTTTTTCCAAAACTTATCTTTCTTGCATTTCTGACACTATGATCACTCTTCACATTATTACATCATGTGATACTTTCACACCTTCACACTTTTCACTTCTTCACCTCTTTACACTTTCATATTTCACAGATCTAGACTGGTCTAGGCTATAAGATAATACCTTATGTTTCACATGTGTATTTCTAGATCCCCACTTCTTTTTTGCCATTGGTTGGCTTATTGTACATTAGTTTAGGGCCAGTCCATCTTACATGGTCTGTGTGCATTTTTGTAGCATATATAAATAGGGCATGCAAGCTGAAACTCCCCAGTCTTGTGCACTTGAGCCTTGTAGCTTTTTCAAGTTCAAGTCTCTTCTTATCTTTGCCTAGTTCTGATGCCTCTACATTCAAAGGCACTACTTAGCTCTTCAGTCTCAAGAATTAGTGCACATAGAGGTACACTTAGAAAGATTAATGCTAGTTAGTATTTTAGTTCCATAATTGCATGGAAGTAAGCAGCCTTTGAGTACCACTTGGTGATAGTGGTGGAGATCATATCTAAGTTATGAATGCAATGAGTGAGGTAGGGTACTAATCCTGTTTTGTAGTAGCCAACAAGGATATTGTGGTCAGAGATTTTAGCAGTAACAACATGATTTTGGAACTTAGTAGTATATTTAGCTAGAGAAGGAATCCAGTCTCCTTTCTTCCCTTGTTTCATCTGTGTATTTGCCCACCAGTAAATGGCAGTGTTTATAGTGTCCTGTTATTGGAAGGCTTTCAGGAATACAGAGGTAAAATGGGAAAACTTTCCCAGGTGATGATGGTATTCAAAATACATTGTTTTTAGTATATGGCAGCCTAGGATTGGGTGGGGTCCTTGTTCATAAATAAGAGAGAGTAAGCAATCTTTTTCTTATTGGAGTTATAGACTGCTGTATTAACAAAGAGATAGAATTGAACTGTGTCCAACCAAGTCTCTGCCTTTGACCAATCACTATCAAAGTATTCTGAGGCACTGAGGTGGAGTTCAGTAGGTTTCATGAAGAAAGAGGATTCTGACATAGTGGGGGTAATAGGGGAAGATCTGGGAAGCTGGAAGGTGGGGTGTCAACAGATGGGAGTAGGAGAGGGTGGGGTTGGGACAGAGAAGATCTGTAATAAAGAGGATAATTTATATACTAGATCATGATCTTCTGTTAGTTCTTTCTGTGAGGGAACAAGGATATCCCAAAGGGTATCTTTAGGAGTTGAAGAGTGATCTGTAAAGAAAGGGGTTTCCTATTCTACTTCAGATTCTTTGGCAGGTGCAGATCTGGATTCTCCCTAGAGTAAGTCAAACAGTAAAGGTAATGTGGAGAAATAGGGGGATGAACTGCAGCAATGGCAGCCACAAGTAGAAATGCTACTTCTTTTGTTACACTAGGCCCAGGTAGGGACTGGAGTAGACCTTGCTGATACAAGTGAGTAAAGGCTCTACAGAATATAAGCCTTAAGAACAAGTAAGTGTAATACAAATACAGGGTTGTATCTAGACTTCCTTGAAAGATCTAAAGTTGGACATTAGAATGACTTGCTTTATACCAGAGACAGCTGGGGCTGACAATGAGATGGATTTCTAGTACTGGATACAAGAATAAGATACTATGCAAAAAATCACAAGACAGAAGTAGCATAAGGAAGAGAAAGGCAAAGTACACTACTTTATAGTACAACAAATAGGGTTCAAGCAGAAATAACTGAGTAATCATGCTAATGTGTGATAAATAAGATATCTGTGTAAAAATAGATGGAAAGAGATGAAATGATTATATGTCAGCTGATTGAGATATAGAATATCCAGGCAAAGGATGTAACAAGAGAGTGGCCTGGACTAGGCTAGAGTGTAAGAAGGGCAGAAGTCTAGAGTAAAGGGTGAATGTCATATCCCAGACCTCCGACCTGAATGCCAACTCCATTCCAACCTGGCTTACAATTGGTCTTCACATCTAGTAAGCCACTCCAGCCCTCTGACTCCCCTCCAGGCAACTCTGGCCCTCCATCACCATTCCAGTCTTCCCCAGCTACACATATACACTCCTGCCCCTCAGCATTATACACTCCCCTGGACTTCTGCTCCCACTCTGCCCATTCCACTTCCAGTCTATCTCTGCTCCAGTTAAGTACTACCCTAGTTTCCCTTCATCATCTCCAGACTGTCCTAATATAACTCCATTACCATTCCCAGTCAGCTATCATTACCATCATTGTTACTATTCCTGTTCTGTTTCTGTTCCTTGCTCTCCCCTGTTTCATTCTGTTACCCTTCAGTTTCAGTCTAACATGATTGGATATTGTCTCCCTGACATCTCCATTTGTTTCCTAGATATCTAGACATCTGCTTCACTTCTGAGTTTGCACCTGTCTCATTTCATTACACTTCTAGATAGTTCTGCCTCTTTGAGGTATAAGTACTATAGTTCTGTATCTTGTACCTTAGTACAAATATCAACAAAAACACCAGAAAACCCTCTTGTCATTGTCCTCACTCTGCTCAAGCCTTGGGCTCACTCTGACCCTCTGGATTACTCCAGAGTATCTCCAAGGCTACATAATATTCTTGAAGGAGTCATAAAGCCTTATCCCCATGACTAGACTTGACTCTCCTTGTCCTACCTGTCCCTCCTGTTGAGCATAGAGACAGCCTTATTATCCACCCTGACATCTATGTAAATCAGGACAATGGAGAAGTGCAAGGGCACACCTCATAAGGTAAAGCCAAGTCCTGTTCGACCATTGAAACCCTTCCTAGATTTCCCTGGAACTCTCCAGAGCACCTGGAGTTCTGATCTACCTCTAGCATCAAGAGTTTCATTTAAAAAAGAGAAACTGGTTAAAAGTATACTTGTCTTGGTATAGGTTTTAACAGTCTCTTTTAGTAGGATGAAAAGTTTTAACAGTGAACAAGAAAGCACCTGGGATATGTAAAGAGCAGAAGTTAAGACAAGAGAACAAAGAGGATAAAGGAGAAAAGAGAAAATATAACATTTTCAGTTTTGCTTATTTAAGCTCTGGTTTAGTCTCATATCTGAGAGAACTTTTTTTTACAAATTATTTCTAGGCAACATTTCTTGTGCTTTCACATGTGATTCTATAATTCTTTGTGATTAGCTTGACTTATTCTTGCATTTTTGCCTAGTTTGGGGCCACTAGCATAAAAGTTCTTTAGTAGAAAAAGTAGCACTTATGAAGAAACCCTAAATTAGGGTTAGAAGTAGTTCAACATCTAGCTTGATGTTTCAATATAGCCCCAAATCATTACAGAGTCTCCACCATGCTTAATGATACTCTCTATTAGCCTATCACTAAATCTCTTACCTGACTTTTTCCATACTCATTTCTTTTTATTTAACTTCAGATAATTGATTTTAATCTTATCAAATCATATTACCTTTTTTTAATCCTCTATAGTCCAGTTCATGTAAGCATATGCAAAGTCTAACCAGACTTTGTAATGTTTTGATTTAAAAAAAAGGTTATTTTAGCTTAAAAACAGCTTTCATGCCACTTTTTTTCAAGTGCTAGCAAATAATATTGGGATGGAGGGGTTGATTGGTGAGATCAGAGTGTGATTTGGTCACTTGAATAGCATTCTCTGCTCTACAAGAGAAAATAAGATAAATAGCATGGTAAATATTGGTAAAAGAAAGCTTGAATGAATAATCACTAGTGAACTTCTGAAGGTCTGGGCACTCTTGGGGAAATAGCCTTGATATAGTAGCATGTTCAACATCAAGCTGGGTGGCAATAATACAAGCTAAGTGGCCAGCATCAAGTTGAGCAAGAATAATAGCCTTTTAATCAGCTATAAGAGATCATATGATGATAAAAGTAGAGAATAAGGATGCATGGGAGTATTTTGAAACTCAGACATACTGTTTACATATGTATCTTTGTTTGCAACAACAAATATAGCTTGATATAATAGAGATTTCAACTTTCAAATCAAAAGTACATAAACTGGCCCAATAAGGTGTTCATCTTGTAATGATCATACTGTGGTGGCATCTGAACAGAATCACATAATAAATAGAGCAATGTTGTAGTGAAGGGATTCTACTACAATATATCTCACCAAAGGAAAGTGTTATTTGTTTATGTAATTGTGGTGTGTTTCATGCACCAGATTAGGATTAGATATTGGGCTGGTTTTTGAAGTTACTATAAGGGCAAGGGCATAGACTAGGTTCCCTAGTCTAAAGCACTTGATTCCTTGTTGCTATCACTCTCTTTCTTTTGTTTAATTAGCTTGTGTGAGCACCTCTCAAGATTTGGCCTCTGGGATTAGAGTTGAACCCTTAACATCAATAAGATAATAAACATGGTCCAGTTTGTGGCAGTAGTACCAGCATATAGTTGGCATGCTTTGGCCCAGATTTCTGCTGCTGTGGGTAGGTATCCCAGCTGATTCTGCACCTTCATCATTGCTGCTGTGAGTATGAAGCTGATAAGTAGATTTGTCTTCTGCTAATGGGCAGAATGGCATTGGATCTCCTGCATGAGTTCAGATGACCTGGTAAACTGGGAATTCAGGTAATAATAAAGTTTAACAGTTTTCAGGGCACATTATATAATGCCTGTTCATGTGGCATAGTTGATTTCTGTGAGTTTGGATTTGAGTCGGAACAGGTAAGTGTATTTAAATGAATTGATATTTTATTTGAGGATAAAGTAGGTTTCATTCTCAGAATCTGATGGTTTATGTTAAAACTTATACCAATCTCCTTTCTAAATGTAGCCCTTGTTGCTAGAGGGAAAAGGTCAGGTTCCAGCACCTTAGTGAGGCATGAACCTGAGGGAAGGTCATACTCCAGAAACTCCAGGGATGTCTGGAGACTTCCAGAGGGATTTGAAAAGGGTTGGTTGATCAAATGGGACTTGGCTTCATCTTATGTGGTGCACCCTTGCATTTTCCAATGTCCTGATTTATATAGATGTCAGAGGTGGGTAAAAGGACTGTCTCAGTGCTCAATACAAGGGACAGGCAGGATGAGGAGATTCAAGCCTAGTCATGGAGGTGGGACCTTATAACTCCTTTAAGAATATCACTTGGCCCTAGAGATTCTTCAAAGTAACCCAGAGGGTTAGAGTGAGCCTAAGGGCTCAATCTGTTACAAAGTGACACTCCAGCACTAGAATCAGTCATGTGACATCATATGATCATGCACAAGATACCCCTTTTTAAGCTTAACCCTAGTCTGTGATTCTATTCCTTTAAGAGTATTTATTATTCCTTTTCCTCAGCAGTGGTCATGTGACCATAAGTCACCTGACATGGATCTTCCCAGGATCTTCCCTGGAGCTGCCCTCTATCTAATCACCATGGATCTCATCTAATCTAGATCTAGATCTGAATTTGAATCCTAAATGCATCTGTGGCAGATCTACAGATTGGATCTCATCTGTGGCAGAGATCTCTGTCCTCATGGTGCAAGCACCTCTGACCCTGCATTCATTTCCTAGATACCTCTCTTTCATTCTCCCACATCCACATAATATCCTGCCATACTCCTTAATATTTGCCCTATGCTTTCTCCTCATGTTTTTTATCTATTAATCCAGGGTTTAGGGCATCCCCTGGTTAGGTAGTTCCTGTACTTAGTCAGCATGGTCTGTGCACCAGGCCTTGGAATATATATAGACAAGGGTAGGCAAGCTGGAATTTCCCAGTCTTGCTCATTTGAGTCTGATTTAGTCTCTTCTGGCTGCACTTCACTTTTCCTATTGGCTTAGGGACTGGCTTAGGCTCTTTACTTCATTCTAATCATGCCTAGTTCCTGGCTACTAGCACAAAAGCCAGATAGCAAGATAGAAAGGCACTCCCCAAGGGTTAGGGTTAGATAGGTCAACACATTAGTAGTTGCATTTCACAATCAGAGTAAGGATAACAACAAGAGAATGTTTATGTTAATATTTGTACTGAGGTATAAGATACAAGACTACAGTACTTATACCTCAGAGAGGCAGAACTATCTAGAAGTGTAGTGAAGTAAGACAGGTGCAAACTTAGAAGCAAAGCAGATGTTTAAATATCTAAGAAACAAATGGAGATGTCAGGAAAGACAATGTCCAATCATGTCAGACTGAAACTAAAGGGTAACAGAATGAAATGAGGGGAAGCAAGGAACAGGAACAGAACAATAATGGTAACAGTAACTGAGAGTGGGAATGGTAACAGAGTTATACTGGAATGATCTGGAGACAATGAAATAGAACTAAGGTAATACTTAACTGGAACAAAGATAGAACTGAAAATGGAATAGGGTAGAGCAGGAGTAGAGGGCCAAAGAGCATATACTGCTAAGGGGCAGGAAGTGTGCATGCATAGCTGGTGCAGACTGGAATAGTAATAGAGGGCTGGAGTTGCCTGGAGGAAAGTCAGAGGGCTAGAGTAGCTTACTGGGTACAAGGATCAGTTATAAGCCAGGTTGGAATTGGGTTGGAATTGGGTCAGAGGTATGGGATATAATAGTATTCTCCCCTTAGGCCTGAATTCTTGAAGGCCATTGGCCCAGAGTGCAGAGAGTATGGACACATTATCTAAGATAGTGTGGTAATGGGCATATAATCATGCATTTAGTAACATCAGGGAGGTAAAGCAGAGGGTTGTGGAGGTGACAAGCATGTAACCTTGTTTAATGACAATGGGGTGGAAGAGCAGAGTTTCTTGGCTTGCTTATGAATAAAAATGGGGACTTTATGGTAACTCATTCTTCCTTCATTACAACAACATGGCCACATTTGACAACATCATGACATGGGCTGAAGAATGCATTGCAGAATGTGCTGACAATAACAAAACATTGGCTAACACAAAGTACACAGGGTACAAAAGGCACATAAGGGTAAAGAAGGAGGAGGAGTGGAAGAAGGTGAAGAAGGCCCAGAAGGTGGCAGAGGAGGCTGCCCAAAGGCTGCCCAAGAAGGCCAAGAGAGCCTGGCAGGTGGCAGAGGCAGCTGCCCAAGAAAAGGTGAATACCACAGTCACTCATTTAAGAACAGGACAACTGAAGACCATTAGATGATGTGAGTGCAGGCCCAAGTGGGGCCTAGCAATAACAAGGGGAAACAGAGGGCAGAGGAGGCACTGGCATGCCAGAGATGTGAGGATAGGGGGATGGAGTGTAAGGTGGGTGTGGAGAAGTTCATATCATGCTTGGCCTGCCAAGAGACCAAGGTGAGGTGTAAATGCCCAGGGAAGGAAAAGCCAGTGTGGAAACAGCAACAGAGAAATGTGAAGAAGGAGCAGAAGGTGGCACTGAGCAGGTGGCAGAGGGCTATTGCCTGCTGGTGGTAACTATATGGGAGATGGGGGGCAGGGTGATGTGGGAGATAAAAAGGGAGAACTGGCTGCTAGTGCAGCTGGTCAACATCCTTGATTTCATGTGGAGAGTAAGTGGAGAAAATGCAGAAAGTGGGCCAGAGGATGGCAAAGAGAAAGAGGTGGCAGGAGAGGTAGTGAAACTCAGGATAGGCATTCAGGAGGAAGCAGGGAAAGAAGAAGATAATGATGTAATGGTACTAGAGTAGAATGATAGTTACTCTAGTTTGTCTTTATAACAGAGGTCAGGGTTCAGAAATGGCTTGGGGAGCCAGGAATTAGGATATGAAAAGAGATGTCAAAGACTACTTAAGTGAAGGCCTCACAAACCTTGAGTGAACAAGTTTGGAGCAAATGCAGAGTAATTCCAGAAAATAAGGTTTTCACAAATTGCAATAACCTGTCAAGATGAAATCTCATGACCAGGCAAGTGGTGCCTTGGGCAGTCATGGGATGATATGGAGAACAAAAGAACAACCAAGAAGGAAACAGAAGAATTAACTGAATTCCCTAGAGGGATAAGATTAGAGATCAATGTCAAAATGGTCACTTTTGACATAAAGTCAGAGAAACTGAAAAGAAACAAAGGGGGCAGAAGCAGAGAGACATGGGGCTTCAGAAAGACTACCAGAGAGAAGGTCAGAAATTAGACTAGAGCTTGATAGTCAAATGAAGAATTCAAAACAAATGTCAGAAAGGTCAGATCTAGGGCAGGGAAGGAACAGAGTTGAGAAAGGTTTTTTATCTCCAAAGGGAACTGAAACATGCTAATTGCCAGTGAGACAGTTCATCATGCAGCTAGGAGTCAGAGCTAAATCAAAGTTGTGTCAGATTCTGATAAAGCAGATAGGGGCAGAAATATTGAAGACATATCCCATTCCTGATGTTCCTATTTGGCAGGCTCCAATACTGGTCTGATAAATGACTAGCTTCTCATCCCTATAATGGGATAGGCCTAATGTGAGTCAAACATTTGAAGCATATGAGGAGGAGAATAGCCAGCCATATGGTTTTAAATTGGAGAGATGCTACATGATCATCAGGAGAACAGGGGTCTGGAACTGGAGGCATGGGAGGAGTAGCCAGAGGGGTGAAGTAAGCACAACCCAGGGGTTTAGCAGTTGGAGGAGGTGGGGGATCAGAGCCTGTGGGGGACTGCCTGGTTATGAATACCATTCAAGAGGTCAGTGATCACCTTTGCCAAGAAATGAAGAAGCAGAACAAGCTCCTTCATGACCTAGTCCAGATCAAGCTGGCAGAGGGTCATTGGGCTGAGTATATTGTGGCAGGGGGACCAAGGGTTATCTCTGTTGACCTCAATACTGAGGCTGAGTGGAAGAATGGTGGAGTGGCAGTTGAAGAGAATCCAGAGAAGTGGATATTTCACTAAGGGTTGCTCACTGGTCTTGCCTCCTGTATTTCACAAGCAATTATGCATGTCTGATTGGATTGCACATTGTTCATGTGCTGCAGTGAGGGGAGGGAAATGAGCTACTCAGAAGAGGGACAGGGGCAATCAGAGATGATTGGAGATAGGTGCAGTAGATATAGGTAGAGGTCAGTTACTGTGTGAGTAATAAGAGTAGTTAGAGGGGGCAATTGGCACAGAGCATGTCTGGTCATTGCACAAAAAGGTAGACAGTTGATTAGATGAACTAGGCACTATGGCAGAAGAGACCAGAGATGGAATAGAGAAAGGTCAGAGGGATAAGCAATGGAACTAAGGAAAGAACATGAGTGCTAGATAACCAGTAGGTTGTGGATTGCTAGGTGTGATCAGCAATTACTAGTGTGGTCACTAGATGCTATCACTAGACACTATTCCCTTCTCAAGGTCAATGTCCCATTATCAACCAGAAGACAGAAAATAAAGAGGCCAGAGGCAGTGCAAGGCACAAAGCAGAAGGTATCCAGAAGTATCTGGAGAGATGGGAGGGAGGCCAGAAGGAAAGACCAATCAAAAGGATGGACACAGAAATGGAGAGTTCCCAGGAGATGCAGGAAGAGCAGAAATATCCCCAAAGGAGAAGAAAAACCCAGGGAAAACAAAAGGACAGGTTCCTGGATAACAGATCAGAGGAGAAATGGGAACTGAAGGCAAAGAGTAATGGAGTCATCAGAACAAGGCCAGAAAACCAAGGGATTTCCAGGGCAAAAACAATGAAGGAGTTTGAAGAAGGTTTTGAAGAAATAAGCAGCATTCACAGGAGATGCAGAAGAGTAGAATTGTCTCCAGGAAAGGAATACCCAGGAGAAAGGAGCAGGATTCCAAGAAGATACAGAAGAGTAGAATGTCTTTCAGGAAAGAGAATACCCAGGAAAACAGAAAGACAGGTCCTAAGATGACATATAGAAAAAATAAGAAAATGCCTGTGAGTGGGAATGGAGTCATCAGGAAACAATGCCTGAAGAGCAAGGATTTCCTGGGCAAGAGTTGGAGAGAACAGAGAGATGCAGTGAGAATTCCATGAAATAGGTTTCCTAGAAGGGAACAGAGAGTGCTAATGGCAAGGGGATTATAGGAAGGTGGTGCATTAATAAAACAATGTAGTGCCATACAGAGGAAATCTAAGCAGGTACCCATAAGGAACTGAAACAAAGCTCAATCGACTGCAAGTAGAAAAAAAGAGGGTAATTGCAGCACAGTCATGATGAAATAGTGGGCTTTCCAGAGAAATGGAATGGGATGGAGATGCCCAGAGAGGGCAAGAAACTTTGGACATGCAGGATGAAATGCATTGAGCACATCAGAGTGCAGAGGAAGAAAGGTGGTGCTTCTGAAGCCTGGTTGGTCAGAAAGGTGGGTATATCTTAAACTATAAGGATAAGAAAACAGGTGGCAGGGATGTCAAGGGCAAAGAAGAATAAAGAATCAAATGCTACAAGTTCAGAGAAGGTTGGAGGTGGTGAGAGGTATCTTCCTGGTAGGCATATCAACAGACAAAACTGGCCTGCTACAAAGAGCAGGGCAATGCAGAGATGACTATGCACTTAGGCAATGGAGTCATAACTACCAGATAATGACAAAAAAACTGTGGTTTAAGATCAGAGTTAGCTGAGACCAGAGTGGTACAGAGCTACAGGGGATGCATGAGGTGCTGGCATATGTTATCCAGTGAACAGACAAGATACTACTCAATATCTGGGGTTAATGAATCACAGTGGGTAAGTTAATAATGTCCTAGAATCAGTAAACACAAACTATCCAGCAAAGGGTGATGCTAGGTATCAACAGAGTGAATCCAACAGTCTTTGTAGGATATGTGGAGGTCTGATAGCTTGAGCAGAAGAGGTGAAATCACAGAAAAAAGAAGAAGTATCAGAAAGAAGCAGGAGTGGGTGAAAGGAGGTCAGAGTATTGGGGCTCTCAAATCCTAAATAGAATAAGGTACCCAATGAGAATTGTAATGATTGGAAGTGCATGGAAGTGCAGTGCCAGAGATCAGAGAAACAAGGGGTACAGATTTAATAGACTTGTCATACTTGGGAGGCCAGATCTTGAAAGGCTAGGATCAATGACCAGAAATAGGTCATCTAGGAGTAGAGAACAGACACAAGAGGTTGATAACTGCCTATTAATAATCCTGGAGTAACTTGTCAAGAAAGAGGCCAGGAAATGGCTAGAGGATGCTTAGACTGCAATGGTGAGATCTAGGCATGAGAAGTTGGTTAGAATGGTCTGGAGTAACATAGAGTGGTTTTCCATTGAGGATTACCAGGTGACAACAATGTGTCAGAGGACTGGAGTTAGCTGCCAGAAAGAAACAGAGAAAAATAAAGGAAGTGGCACTTATAGATAAGCAACCATAATCTAAACTGCATTCAAAGATTTATGAGAACTAATGACACTATATGATAGTAGAGAGTCACAGCTGCTTTAGAGAACCCAGAGTCAGGAGTAGGGGAATGCCAGGGTCAGGAGTCAGAAGTTGAATCTAGGTGCATATATCTCAAGCAACTGGGGCCAGTAACTGATGTCATAAAATGTCAGAGTAGCTAGAAGAGGCTTGGAAGTCAGAGGCAGTAGGGGGCTTGCACTGTGAAGGATAGATCAACTTAGGGATTGTATATCCAGAAGAGCATAAGGTTGTAATGGTGTTATTGGTGGTCATAGCCTGACAGATAGCATGAGGAATGAATTGAAGTTCTGGAGATCTCAGAGGAATTACCCATGAGTATACCAAGCATGCAGGTGGTTCAAAGTTAAGTGTTGAGAGCCAGTCAATGTTACGAATGTAACATTCGCTACCAGAAGAGTCACATGACCAGCACGTGACCATGAGACTTTATTGCCAAAACAAGATAAACCCTAGGATATGGTTGAGTTGTTATTTATTATGATATTCCCTAGGAGTTAGGAGCACAGCTTATGGTTGGATCTAGCATCTTCAGATGACAGATGTATCTCCCGATCTTATCTCTGATGAATCTGGATCTTGATCTAGATGAGGGTCAGATCTGATCTGTGGCAGATCTCTAAATGGGATCTCCTTGGCCTCATGGTTGAGGGCATGGTTTGATCTCCGCTGTCCCTGACTTCTATTTATACTTAGAACCCTTACCTTCCATTCTTGCATAGCCTCTTCCTGATACATCCCTTATCCACATGGCCCATTGGTCATACTCTCAGTAAGCATGCCCTATGCCCTATTACCATATTTAGTATTGTGCTGGACAGACTAGAATGGTCCGTGCACATTCAGACATGTATATATAGTAGGTAGTTCTTGGTTAAGGCTCCCCAGCCTTAATCACTTGTCTATCACTGGTTTTCTCAGTATCCCTTGTCCCTCTCCCTCGTAACCGTTCCTCTTGACTTGTGGGATGGCTCCTCAGGACTTGCTACCCTGAGCCCACTACATTGTTCCCTCATTCTAACCAAAACCGACAATGAAACCAATGCACCCTCTCAAGGCAGACTGTTTAGGGTTAAGACTAGTTGTTCAGAGACTGAAACCGCAACAGTCAAGGCCAATTCTGAAGTAAAGGCTTGAAGAAGTGCAAGTGAGAGTATGAATATACTGTTAAAACTTATTCCCAGTACAAATGAACTATTGAAACTTATATCAATCTCCTTCCTAAACATAGCCCTTGTTGCTAGGGGGCAAAGGTTAGGTTTCAGTGCCTTAGTAAGGCATGAACCTGAGCGAAGATCATACTCCAGAAACTCCAAGAATGTTTGGAGACTTTCAGAGGGATTCAGGAAGGATTAGTTGATTGAATGGGACTTGGCTTTACCTTATGTGGTGCATCCTTGCACTTTCTGATGTCCCAATTTACATAGATGTCAGAGGTAGAGAAGAGAACTGTCTTAGTGCTCAATATGAGGGATAGGCAGGACAAGAAGAGTCAAGCCTAGTCATGGGGGTGGGACCATATAACTTCTTCAAGGATATTGCATGACCCCAGAGGTTCTCCAGAGTAACCTGGAGAATTAGAGTAAGCCCAAGGGCTTAATCAGAGTGAGGATGATGACAAGAGAATATTTATGTTGATATTTATACTAAGGTACAAGATACAAGACTACAGTACTTATACCTCAGAGAGGCAGAACTATCTAGAAGTGTAGTAAAATAAGACAGGTGCAAACTTGAAAGCAAAGCAGATGTTTAAATATCTATGAAACAAATGGAGATGTCAGAAAAGACAATGTCCAATCATGTCAGACTGAAACTGAAGGATGACAGGATGAAATGAGAGGAAGCAAGGAACAGGAATGGTAACAGAGTTATACTGGAATGGTCCAGAGATGACAAAATGGAACTAAGGTAGAACTTAACTGGAATAGAGATAGAACTGAAAATGAAATACAGCAGAGCAGGAGTGAAGGGCCAGGAAGTATATACTGCTGAGGGGCAGGAAGTGTGTGTGCATAGCTGGTACAGACTGGAATGGTGACAGAGGGCTGGAGTTGCCTGGAGGGGAGTTAAAGGGCTAGAGTAGCTTACTGGGTACAAGGACCAGTCATAAGCTGGGTCAGAATTGGGTTGGAATTGAGTTGGAGGTATGGGATATGACAGTTTATCTAAGAAGTATTGTGTTAATGCTTCAGAGCATAAGAATCCATGTGTCATATCCCAGACCTCTGACCTGAATTCTGACCCCATTTTGACCTGGCTTACAATAGGTCTTCACACCTAGTAAGCCACTCCAGCCCTCTAACTCCTTTCCAGGCAACTCTGGCCCTCTGTCATCATTCCAGTCTTCCCCAGCTATGCATGTACACTTCCTGCCCATTAGCATTATATGCTTTCCTGGACTTCCACTCCCACTCCACCTATTCCGCTTCCAGTCTATCTCTGCTCCAGTTAAGTACTACCCTAGTTCCCTTTCATCATCTTCAGACCATCCTGATATAACTCTGTTACCATTCCTGGTCAGTTACTGTTACCATCATTGTTACTATTTCTGTTCTGTCCCTGTTCCTTGCTTTCCCCTGTTTCATCCTGTCACCCTTCAGTTTCAGTCTAACATGATTGGACATTGTCTTCCTGACATCTCCATTTGTTTCCTAGATATCTAGACATCTGCTTCACTTCTGAGTTTGCACTTGTCTCATTTCATTACACTCCTAGATATTTCTGCCTCTCTGAGGTATAAGTACTGTAGTTCTGTATCTTATATCTCAGTACAAATATCAACAAAAACACCAGAAAACCCTCTTGTCATTGTCCTCACTCTGCTCAAGCCTTGGGCTCACTCTGACCCTCTGAATTACTCCAGAGTATCTTCAAGGCTATACAATATTCTTGAAGGAGTCATAAAGCCTTATTCCCATGACTAGGCTTGACTCTCCTTGTCCTGCCTGTCCCTCCTGTTGAGCATAGAGATAGCCTTATCACTCACCCCAACATCTATATAAATTGGGACAACAGAGAAGTGCAAGGGCACACCACATAAGGTGAAGCTGAGTCCCATTTGATCATTGAAACCCTTCCTAGATTTCCCCAGAACTCTCTGGAGCACCCCAGAGTTCTGATCTTCCTTCAGCATCAAGGGTTTCATTTAAAAAAGAGGAACTGGTTAAAAGTATACTTGTCTTGGTATAGGTTTTAACAGTCCATTTTAGTGGGATGGAAAGTTTTAACACCATGGGATAATGGCCTATGTGGTTGTGAAAGGTTTAGTTAGCCAGTGAGTAGATTGGAAGTAATGGTAGTTTCATTTCTTGAAAACACTGCACATCTGAGTCTTTCCACTGTCTTACTGCATGTAGGTTATCTGCTGCCTGTTAAGTTGAGGGATATTGCACTATACAGGGCTCATAACCTATTGAAAGCATTAAAATTTTATTCTATTTATTTCATTCCTCTTCACTTACCTTTTCCCCTTATTCCTTTTTATGCCTCTGGGCCACTTATTCCTTGAGACATATTCTTTCCAAGGCATATGCTGGACATTTCCTTATGTAATCACATCATTCTTTTGAGTGTGGACACTACCACACTGCACCTCAGTCTTTTGTTCATACAAAACTGAGGTGAGGCCACTATACATTTGTTACATTCATTAACTGAACAGTACATACAAGGTTTCCTTGTGTATAGGTTAGTTTAGAAGAATGTTCAGTCTTTCATTCATATGAAACTGAGGTCTCCTTGTGTATAGTGTAATATCCTTAGCAGTATTACCTCTCAAAAGAAAGGGTATGCCGGGCTGTAGGTTTAGGCAATTAGCCTCCAGTCAATAGTAATGGACTGGAGGGAGGGGCAGGAAGGAGCGTACATGCCAATGTAGCAGTAGTCCAAAAAAGGAAATGCAGTGAATATAGGTAGGTGTGGGTCAGTCTATGTATGTCGTTCGGCCTGGTTTCCGACACCCTCTCCCACTCGATCTCCTCAATGTTAACACCGGAGAATGGACCATGAGACCCTCTTGCACCACAGGACGCCTGATCGTCCCATCTTCTTGAAGATTCCATGATAAATATTTCTGTGCCTTCACGGTACCAACCCTCCATTACTTCATCCCGTGCATGATACTATTGTGGCGATATTCGAGGAATGACACCTAAATTCCTCGTCAAAGTGGCCATATGTTTGATATCCCCTCCCAAAAGCATGCCTAGTCATCTTGTCGCATCTCGTGTTGGTGCTATCATCTCATAATAAGCATTTACCATAGGGCAAGCTACTTTACATACCCAATTAGATAATAAAGGTCCCCTAGGTCAACAGCTTCTCATCACGTCTGTGGTAATGTCTTGCGAAGCAGGACAAAACAAGGTCTCTCCACCACACCCAAAAATAGTGTGAGTACATTCAAGCCTGTCTTAACGCAGAATGCAGCACTTAAATCTGGTTGTACCATCCTACTGTCCCATACAGGCTGTTCAATAACTTTCTGACTCCACTGTTTCGTGCACTATTGCAGAATGTAGTGTCCTTCAACATACGGTCCGTTCTTCAAACGCCTGATTTTAAAACGAATCAGCCCTGGAGTCTATGATTTTCCGGTGTCACCCGGGATAACTGCGTTCGCCAGGAAGCGTCTGCCCCGTTCAAAGGATACCACGCCATCTGTGTTTCAGCTTCCTGTGAGCCGGGAAAGTTGCGGAACCTACAGCTACAACCCTTTTGACCACTGGTATGGCGCTCCTTTCCGACAATGCGGGAGACGGCTCTCCCATTGGATTATCATCGGGCCATCTGATACGAGTTCCGACGAACTCCGACGAACATCGTGAGGTATTTGAAAATTTCTCGGGAAACCCAGGCAATCGTAGTCATTGACAGAGATATCACGTTTCATACCGCGTGAAACATATGAGATGAGGGATATATAGTCAGGATCTTTTGCTCCGTTCTAGCTATAGGACAGTCATTAAATATCCTCTCTCCCAATTTAACGATATCTTGTCCAATTTTCAGGTCGACCACCACAATGGGAGATGTGAAAGCTACAGTGGAAGTTTCCACAGATGTTGCACCGGCCCCCTTACAATCTATAACTAAGGCGTCAATCATCGATCAAGAGTTAAATAAAAAAGGAATGGGACGCTACCAATGGTACGAACGACCCTAATTCAAGTGTTGTCGCAATCCAAATTCGTGCGTCTTAACAAAATACCAGGTTGATCTGGGCGATCTGTAGCATAGGGATTTCCCTCAATTTCATGTGGGCACAGGCATTCGGATATGCATCGCGGAGCATACAGCATGAATTTGGATTTTCCGACAAGGAATTCGGAAATATTACTGCTACGTTTGCCGCCGGAATAACTGCAGGCGCTTTCATATCGGGAGTACTGGTGGACGTTGTAGGTTTGTCGGCAACTCGAGCACCCTTGTATTTCCAATCGCATTGACTGCCCTGGCCTAGGTCGACGAATTGCATTTCTTGGTACTTTTTTTATGACTGGCGCATTTGGCATGTGTGTTGGTGTCCAGTCCTCATACAGCGGTTTGCTCGTGATCATAGCATTTACCGGACTTGGCGTCGGTGGCAGCATACCTATTAGCTCGACAAGTGGGTGCTTTTATCGTTGGTCATGCTATTTACATCACTGACTTCCTTTGCGATCAAGTCACTGTCGAACATCTTCCAGAGGTATCATTTTCCCAAATGGTGATATCAAGCAGTAGTTAATCTTTACTAGGATCGATTTTATCTCCTCACCGCTCTTGGGATCTCCAGACCAATTGGGATGGTGATAGCTAGTCTTATCGCCTTTGGTCTCGTGCCAAAATACTCTTGTTCGATGAATTTGAAGTCCTGTCGGTTGACGGGAGGTGTTGCACCTTGCTGCTCAAGGGACGCCAACATGGGATGGCGATACCTATTCTTCACCATCGGTTCAATCACACTTGGTATTTTTGTCATGAGGTTTTTCATCTTCCCCTTTCACGAGTCCCCCAAATTCCTCCTGTCGAAAGGTGATGACCAGGGTGCGGTTGAAGTCGTCCGCAAGATTGCAGCCTTTAACAGGCGCCCCTGTGGTCTCACGGTGGAGTCACTTTACGAGCGATCCAAGGAGCCTCCAGCCGTGACAGAGTCAGGTTTTTCTAAGCGAATTTCAAAGGAACTCTCCCGACTGAAGCTATTGTTTGGGAACCGGAGAATGCTACGTATCGCGATGCAAGTATGGCATGTCTGGGTTTTCAACAGTTTGGGTAAGACGCTCGTTCTCACCACTTCCTTGTCTCAGTGTAGAATCAACAGGCTATTACATTTCCCTGGCGTTCCTTCCCACAATCTTGCAGCAGAAGAATAGCGCAGTCCATATTAGTCTTGAGCAAACGTATGTCGACTACCTGATCATCTACACCCCCGGGATCGTCGCAGTCGCTCTATCTATGTTGTTGGTTCGTATGCCTATCGTTGGGCGAAAATGGACCCTCGTTTTCTCGTCATTGCTTGCTGGTATCTCCACCTTCCTCTTCAGCACTGTGAACATGCTACAGAACTTCTTCCAGACCCTCTTTAGCGCGGCAGTTAGTAACTAATTTTTGTTCTTTTCCACTCGGTGCTAAGGAGATGACCATTGTAGTGCTACGGATGGACACCTGAGCCATTCCCTACCGCTGTCCGGGGAACTGCGACCGGCTTGGCTGTGTTCTTTGGGAACATGGTTGGAACTGCTGGTCCGTTGATGGCTGCGCAGATATTCAACAAGTCCAATGGGAGCAGCGGAGTACTGTACCTAGCCGGAGCTTGCCTCTTTGCATGTTCAGTCACCGTGCTATGCATCCCGACAAAGGACATGGTCGCACCGCGGTAAATGGGACCCAGATCCATGCACGGGTTATGCATTGATTCAGCACATGCTCTGCTGCATTAAGTGCTACATGACCTGTTAGAACTGTGAAAACCTAAGTAAAAGGGCAGTAATGCCTACTACATACATGTTAACTGATGTAGGAAATATATGTTGAAAGGAGTGTTGTGCAGAGGTTAAGCAAAACTATGAGAATCTATAAGAACATCAGTAGATGTTAAGCTATTGAGGACATAAACCAGAGAATGATATGAAGTGTATGCTCTACTCTTATGTAAAGTGTTACCATAAATGGAAATCTAATGCATGCCAGTCAAGTTTACAACAGAATAGAGTGACGGAAAACTTACCTCAGCCAAGATCCAAGAAGGTGAAAGATAACTGAGGAAAAAGAAAAATAACAGTCTGACTATATACTTGTTATTGAAGTTATGCTTACTTATTTACCCAATAAACTCCAGAATAACTTCAGAATAGAAAGAGAAGGTTATGGAATTACAAGAATCAATTAACTCTGGAAATACCCAGAGTAGATAGGAGTATGTTGGGGTCATGGGGTTTTGATACTCCTTTTGAGAGGTGCAATGCAGAGAATATCACACTATATACAAGGAGACCTCAGTTTCATATGAATAAAAGACTGAGAACATTCTTCTAAACTAACCTATACACAAGAAGACCTTGTAGGTATTGTTCAGCCAATAAATGTAACAAGTGTATAGTAGCCTCATCTCAGTTTTGTATGAATGAAAGACTGAGGTGCAATGTGGCAGTGTCCACACTCAAAAGGATGATGCAATTATGTAAGGAAATATACAGTGTAGGGCTCAGAAAGAGAGGAATAATGAAGGAGAAAAGAAGAGTGAAGAGGAATGAAATAAATAGAATAAAATTTCAATAACTCCCACTTGAGTGCAATTAAAGTCCCATGATCCAAACAAATTTCCAATGTTATTCTCTGGTTAGTGCTTTTGTTATAGTATTCACTATTATATTTAAAATTGAGATATATCAGACAACTGCTTTCCCCTTACCCACCAAATAATTGCAGCTTGATGTCATATAGTGGCTTAAAAAACTGTCCCAATATATGCATGTTTTGCATTAAATGTAATGGTGTTTAATAACACATAATTATTATTATATACTATAAGTGTATGAAATGTAGTACTCACTCTTGGGATTTTGCCCATCCACAGATCAAATCATTTGGTTATGTTTTGATGAAATGGGAGTCATATCAAAATGACAACTTATTGAAACAGTTATTTGACTTTGAATTTTTATTACATATATTGGACCCTGGTGTGTTGTAATATGATTACATAACTTAGGTAAGTAATATATTATGTTAATATTATGTCATTAATTGGCCTACAGCATATATAAGTCCTACCATCATAAATAAATTTTCTTATTCTCTTTATAAAATATCTTTTTGCTACTTAAAGAGATAATATTATCTCTCTTGCTTCTCTCAATCTTTTCTATAGAAAAATTGCATCCCAAACTGGTCTAAGGAAGTCTACTGTGACTAGAGTTCTTCAGGAAATCCAACCAGAGAAAGAGAACTATTGTGGAAATTATTCTTCAAAACTCTTTTTTATCAATAAATGTGCTATTATTTAGCAGATTCTGACTGGAAAGGCCAGTATTCCTGACTGTTTGTAGGCAGACAGAACTGCTAACAATGGAATTGATGAAATAAGTGCCCTAAACTGCAATACTTTTAAAGAAGCCTCTCTAAAAGCTATGATAATTGTTACATTTCCTCTTTTCTTTCTTCTTTTCCTCTTATCCTAGCTTCTGCTCTTCTCATACCTTAGGTGCTCTCTTGTTCACTTGTCTCTATAGATTCTGTTCTTCTTGCACTCTAGCCTAGCCTAGACTGCTCTTTTGTTATGCCCTTTGCCCAGGCCCTCTATCTCTTATCAGCTGACTCATAATTGTTCCATCTCTTTCCATCCATTTCCACATGGATACCTTACTCACCATTTGTCAGCATGATTACTCATTTCATCTCTGCTTCAACTCTACTAGCTATACTATAAAGTAGCATACTTCCTGTCCTCTCCTTTCTTACACTACTTCTACCTTGTGATCACCTCACAGTCCTTGCATCTCCACTACTTCTTGTACCTACATACTTGGAATCCATTGCTTGTGTCCTGGCACTTATCCAGAGAATCATCAGTATCTGATCTTAGCACACCTCTGAAGTATAGCTGGTACTTCTAAGGCACAACAATTTGTTTGTCATCTTCCACTTGTTTTAAAGCTTACCTTTGATTCGCTTCATCCTCTTTATCCACAGCAAGATCTATGTCTGTCCCTACCCAGGCCTAGCATAACAAAAGAAGTAGCATATTCTACTTGCAGCTATCATTGCTATAGTCCACTCCCACCATTCTGCCCAAACAACCCTTGCTGTTTAACTCTCTCTGGGGTGAGCCTTGTGCCTCTACCTCAGACTCTCTTGAGTCCACTTCAGAACCCGAGAACCCCTCTTCTTTGGATTGCCCTTCCATATCAGAAGACATGCTTGCAGACATTCTTGTCCTCTCCCAAGAAGAAGTATGAGAAGACTGTGACCTTGCTTACAAACTCTCTTCTTCCTTACAGATTCCCCAAGCCCAGACACCACCATTTTCCACTCCTGTTTGACAATGATCTGCATTTACCCTTCCTTAACCTCACCTCCACCCCTTTCCTTCTACAACTATGTCTGGCTCTTCCACCACCAAGCCTATGGAACTTTGTCTCAGTGCTCCAGAGCACTTTAATGGTGATTGATCCAAGGCTGAGAACTGGCTGGACACAGTCCAGTTCTATCTCTTCATTAACAGTGCAGTTTATGACTCTAATGAGAAGAAGATTGCATTCGCCCTTTTGTTTATGACCAAAGGGCCAGCACTGTCATGGGCTGCAACATACTGGAAAAAGTGTATCTCTGGAACAACTGTCACAATGGGAAAATTTTCCACTTTTACCTTTGAGTTCCTGAAAGTTTTCCAACAACAGGACACTATCAATGCCACCATTCACTGGTTGGCAAACACACAGATGAAACAGGGAAAGAAAGGCAAATGGATGCCTTCCCTTGCTAAATACACTGCTGAGTTTTAGAACCAAGTTGTCACAGCTAAAATCACTGATGACAACATCCTCATCAGTTACTTCAAAACAGGACTTGCATCCTACCTCTCCTGTCACATCCATAACCTGGATACAATCCCTTCCACTATTGCTGAGTGGTATACTAAAGCCACTTACTTTCAAAGAACTATGGAGCATATCTGCTCTATAGAACAATGGTGAAAGAATCCTCGCACATTCACCTGGACTCCCATGCCCCTCTCTACCACATCCAAACCAGAAAAAGATCCAAATGCAATGAATATTGATGCCATAAAGAAGGGACATCTGACTGAAGCAGGTAGGGCCTTCTGCATCAAGAATAAACTTTGTTTCAGATGCTGGAAACCCAGACATATAAACATGGCCTGCCTGAATTTCCCTGCTTCTTCTTTCTCCCCTGCCACCACCAAGGAAACTTCTTGCATCAAGATGGTCTCTGCTGAAGAATCAATGACAAAGACCAAGGAGATTAGCAATGATGAATCAGATAATGAGGTGGCAAGAATAGTTGTGAAGAAAGAATGGAAGAAGAAGACAGAAAGGCAGGGTTTTTAAAATGGAGTACCTCCTCTATGCAAGGTACTCCCTTATTCTCTTGTGCACCTGTACTTGTATCTGCTTCCATGAAATCTATGAAGATCATGATTCAAGTCTCCCCTTCTACTCATGCCAAGAAAGTCATAGCCACTCATGCTCTTGTCAACAGCAGAGCACAGATCAATTGCATTGACTGGGACTTTGTTAAGAAGAACCATTTCCCCACCAAGAAGCTCAATGAACCAATTGTCATTTGGAACATTGATCACTCTAAGAACAAGAAGGGCAAAATCACTCAAACTTGTGATCTCCTTCTTTGCTTTGAACAATCTATTCTCCTGGTTTCCTGCTACATCATCACATGCAGGAAGGAGAATATTATTCTCAGACATCTGTGGCTTTGGGCCACAAACCCCACCATTGACTAAATGGCCAACATGCTCACTATTCCAGACCCCCCTTCTGATGACAACACTTATCATGTCAACTCTGTCCACAAACCTTGATTTGATGGACTCCTTGAAGATATCATTGTCCCTCACAATGAACTCTTAGTCTGCTATCTGAACTATGTCACCCCAGAGCAGTCCATTAATGATTCACTCTATAACTGCCACTCTAGCAGGATCTTAGATCACTGCTCCTCTTATCTCTCCAAGATTACCATTGCTTGGCTCACCACATCCACTGAGCTTGCCATTGAGGCTGAAAAGGCCAAACCTAAGATGACTTTTCTCCCCAAATACTCTCAGTTTTCATCAGTCTTCTCTGACACTTCAAAAACCCTTGACCACCTTCCACCCTCTCACCCATATGATCACAAAATCAATCTGAAGGACACATTCATCCTGAAGATTGGTAAGATTTACCCCTTAACCTCCCCTGAGCAACAGGCCACAGAAGCATTCCTTGAAGAGAACCTTCAAGCTGGGAAGATCTGTTCCTCCAAGTCCTCTCAAGCATTGTCCTTCTTCTTTGTCAAGAAAAAGGATGGTAAACTCCACCCCTGTCAAGATTATAGGTATCTTAATGAGCACACTGTTCACGATGCCTATCCCCTTCCTCTTATCTCTGACCTCATTGACAAGCTCTGCAATGCTCAGCTTTTCATTAAGTTCAATGTCCACTGGGGCTATAACAATGTCCGTATTTGAGACAGACAGCAATGGAAAGCTGCCTTCATTACTCATAAGGGGCTTTTTAAACCCACAGTGATGTTCTTTGGTTTAAATAACTCACCTGCTACTTTCCAGTGATTCATGAACAATTCATTCTGCAATATGATCACTGAAGGATGGCTTGTCATCTATATGGACAACCTCCTTATCTCTTTCCCTGATGCTGATACCCATTAGGAATGTACCTCCTATGTCCTTCAATGAATGACAGAACTTGATCTTCACCTCAAACTAAAGAAATGCACCTTTGCTGTTTCCCAAGTTGAATATCTTGGGATGATCATTTGTCCTGGTGAGCTTGCCATGGACCCTGTTAAACTTGCTGGCATCTCCCAGTGGCCCACTCCTTCCAAAGTCAAAGATGTTTGCTTCTTCCTTGGCTTTGCTAACTTCTATAGGTGATTTATCCCCAACTACTTAACAATTGCCTGTTCTCTCCTTGACCTTACCAAGAAATCTATGGCTTAGTCTTGGTCCCCTGCTGCCCAGAAAGCCTTTAATTCCCTTAAGGCAATCTTCCTTTCTCAACTGGTATTACAAATGCCAGATCTTGCTTGCCCCTTTGCCATTGCCACTGATGCTTCTGCCTATGCATCTGGTGATATCCTTCTCCAAACTGACAAGAATGGGGATTGGCACCCTTGTTCTTACCTATCCCAAATCTTTTCCACTGCTGAGTGGAATTATGACATCTATGATTGTGAGCTTCTCATGGTCATCCATGCCCTCAAAGCCTGGAGGCAATACCTCCTCAGCTCCTCTACTCCCATGCAGGTTTTCACTGACCATAAAAACCTGACTTACTTTAAATCCCCCCAGAAGCTTAACTGTCACCAAGCTCACTGGCTTCTGGATATCACTGATTTTGACTTGCAACTTTCACATGTTGCTGGTACCTCCCTTGCTGGACCAGATGCCCTCTCCTGTTGTCCTAACCTATGTCCTGATACTTCCCAGGATAATCAGAAAGTTACTCTCCTTCCACCCAAACTTTTCATTAACCTTATCGATGCTAATCTCTCCACCCACATTAAGGAGCATTAACAAGGTGATCCCCTTTGCCTCTCCATCCTGCAGAAACAGGATGCTTCCACAGATGAGAAATTCCTGTGCTCTTACACCTCTGATTGGAAGGAAATCAATAGTTTGCTTACTTACTGCAACTGTGTCTTTATTCCTTCCTCTATTAATCTCTGTTGTGCCATTCTCCAGCACTGTCATGACCACCCCTCCACTGGCCATCCTGGTTATCTCAAAACCCAACAACTTGTCTCTGCTGAATTTTGGTGGCCTGGTCTTGCTTCCTTCATCCGCAACTATGTTGCAGGTTGTCCTGTTTGCCAACAAAACAAGGCAAACACTCATCACTCTCACCCTGCTCTCTCTTTCATTTGCTCCACTGCCACTTGCTCTTTCCAGCAGATCTCTTGTGATCTCATCACTGATCTCCCTCTATCCTCTGACTTCAATGCCTTGTTGGTTGTGGTCGACCACAGGCTTACAAAGGGGGTAATTCTATGCCCTACCAAGAAATCCATCACTGCTGAGGGTATTGCAACCCTCTTTTTCCACAAAGTCTACCTCTGATATGGTCTTTATGATAAGATCATCTCTAATCAAGGCTCTCAGTTTGCCTCAGCCTTTGCTAAGGAGCTTGGGAAACTCCTTGAGTACAATTTATCCCTTTCTACTGTGTACCATCCTTAATCCAATAGTGAAACTGAATGAGTTAACCAGGAGATTGAAATGTACATCCACATTTACTGTGGCTTCAACTCCACTGGATAGGCTGACTCCATCACCCATGCTGAATTTGTTCACAATTGCTGCCCCCACTCTGTCACAGGGCAATCTCTGTTCTATCTCATGATAGGATATGAACCCCATGCTCTTCCATCCATTATTGATGAATCACTAATGCCTGCTGTCACTGACCACACTAAGGCACTTCTCACTGCTTGTGATGAAGCACTTGCAGCCCATGATCTAGCCTTCCAAACCATGGCATTCTGCATCCACTCTACCTTCTCCCCATTTACTAAAGGAGATAAGGTGTGGTTAGAAGCCCACAATTTGAAATGGGCTATTGTTCACCCAAAACTCTCCTCTAAATGGAAAGGACCCTTTACTATCAAAGAAGTCCTTTCCCTGATCACCTATCACCTCTATCTTCCATTCACATGGAAGATTCACCCTGTTTTCCATGCATCACTGTTATCACCCTATTACAAAAATGACATTCACAGAAAGAACTTTTCTGCTCTCCCTCCGGACCTTATAGAAGGAGAGGAGGAATATGAATTAGAGCAGATATTAAAACATAGAGGCTCTCTGGGTAACCGTTAATTCCTGATCTAATGGAAGGGATACTTGGCAGAAGATGACTCCTGGGAACCAGAAAGGAACTTGAAACATTCCAAGTCTGCTTTGGATGAATATAAACTCCTCCACCCTTGCCACTTCCCCTCATCTGCTCTTCTCTCTCCTCACTCCACCAAGAAACCCAACTGCCATTCACAGTAGCAATGACTTTCACCATTGACCAAGGATTTCATTCATGCAATACTCCTCTTGACACTCCACCCCCATCTATGTCTCAACTTTCCGCTGAGGAAGTCCCTGATGAGCCTTCACTCATATCTTCTTTGTCCTTCCTTACTGATACTTTTTCTTCTCCTCTTTCTGTACTTGCTTCTGAGCTCCCTTCTGAAGACTTTATAGCCTCACCCCCTGCTATTACCATTGGCCCTGCCATCATTGCTCCCATCCCTGTCTCTCCTCCTGCAATTGACACCCAGTCTGCTGAAATTCTCAGCATTGACCTTCCACTCTCTGCACATGCCCTTTGCCAGGGTACCCCCTCTGCTGAATACTCACACCAGGTCATGACATACATTATGGATTCTCACCTCACCATCACCATTGGCTCCCACCTTGACATGTTTTCACCACTCTGACTTATCTACCAGATTTATATGCAGCTCCTCTGTCTTCCCCTTTTGGCTTTGGCTCTTACTTATATCCCTCATGCCTGTGTCTCCCTTTCCCAAGCCCTCATTACATCTATTCACCAGGAACTCTTATCCAACATCCAGATCCTCACCTATTAGATGCACATGGGCAAGTTTCTCACTGATCTAGACTGCTATATGCATGAGCTGGCCACTGCCAGAGAATACACCCCTTTCACTCCCTCTGCCTCCTCTTCTTCTCTTGACAATGATGAGCTTGCTGTGCTCGAATGTGCTGAAGCCTGGTGGACCAGCCTTCACAGTGATGGCCATTTTCCTTCCTCTTATCCTTGCTTTCATGAAGTATGCTTCCATTGCTGCTGCCTGGGCCACATCTGCATCAATTTCCCCTCCTATCAATGTCCCTACTGCCTCTGTTGGTACCCAGGACATACTCAAGCTCGCTGCCCAGCTCAGCACCATGTCATTGACCTGCTTATCTCCTTTTCCTCCTTCTTCTCCCATGGTTCCTCCTGCATCTCCTCTCACAGTTTCTCCCACTCCTCTCACCATTCCCACAGATCCCACTGCTCTCAGGGCTCTTACCACCACCCTTCCGCAGCTCTGTCACCCCCTCCACCTTCATATCATACTAACAATGACTTCCGCAACAACATTATTGATGATAAAGGCTGGGCCAACATCACAGGCTCCCCCAGACCCTCTTATGATGCCTTTTGAGGTGTCATGAGTCTTCCACCCCTAGCAGGGGGGTAATGTTACATTTTCTCTTCTCCTTCTTCTTTTTCTTTTTCTCTTATCCTAGCTTCTGCTCTTCTTGCACCTTAGGTGCTCTCTTGTTCACTTGTCTCTATAAATTCCGTTCTTCTCATGCTCTAGCCTAGCCTAGACTGCTCTTTTGTTATGCCCTTTGCCTGGGCCCTCTATCTCTTATCAGCTGACTCATAATTATTCCATCTCTTTCCATTCATTTCCACACAGATACCTTACTCACCATTCATCAGCATGATTACTCATTTCATCTCTGCTTCAACTCTATTAGCTGTATTATAAAGTAGCATACTTTCTGTCCTCTTTCTCCTTATGCTACTTCTATCTTGCAATTACCTCACAGTCCTCACATCTCCACTGCTTCTTGTACCTACATACTGGGAATCCATTGCTTGTGTCCTGGCACTTATCCAGAGGATCATCAGCATCTGATCTTGGCACACCCCTGGGAATGTAGCTGGTACTTCTAAGGCACAACACTTCATTTGTTACCTTCCACTCATCTTGAAGCTTACCTTTGGTTTGCTTCATCCTCTTTATCCATAGCAAGGTCTACACCTGTCCCTACCCAGGCCTAGTGTAACATGCAGTCTGGGAGATCATTATGGAAGTAGTGGTAGTGGACACCTTCTCCATAACCCTGGACTTGAGATGTAATTCTGTTAAACTCAACTATATATTTGTTGATTTGTTGATCATCATTCAGAGTCAACTGGTCTAACTGGTGCTCTGTGTCTCTGACTGGATCATGGGGTCTGAAGTTGGTCCAGAGTTCCTAAACAAACTTCTTATAATCATCCATTTACAAGAGATGGAGGTCAGGGTCTTTGTTATGGTGGTGGTTCAGCACACTGTGCAGATGAGCTATAAATCCTAACCCAGTGTCTCCTTGGGGTTGTGCCAGTGTTGATATTGGTGTCAATTGGAAGAATAAAAGGTAAGATGATATAGGCCTGTCACTAGAGGTGAACCAGGACTTAGAAAGGAAAGATGCTCAGGGTAGCTAAGCCTGAGGAGCTAGGTCCAAACACTAGCTTGTCTATTGAATGCCTAGATGGCTAAACAAACAAAGTGCTCAAAGCTGGAAAGCTAAGAGCTATATGGATGGCCTATTTATACTATCTAGGGTGGTGCACAGACCACCAAGCCTGTCTGGGATAAATACTAATATGGGAACTGGGCATAGAGTGAGGGTATAGGGTATGACTAAGAGGCCATGCATATCAAGGGTCTAAATGGAAGAGAAGTAATAGAATGGAAAGGAAGACTGTAGGGTCAACAGATATAAAGACAGTACCTTAGCCTTAAGGCCAAGAAGATCCTATCTGGATCTCTGCCATAGATCAGATCCATCAATCTAGATCTAGATCTAAGATCCAAGATTAGATGTCATCTAGATTAGATTGGGAGATACCATTATCTGAGATCTGCTGCTAATCCTATGCTAACCCTTTAGTTGAGGTAAACTCTGAATAAGACTAACCATAGCCTAGGATTTGGCTCAATCTGGCATAGGAGTCTTATGGTCATGTGATGGTCATGTGACTCTTGTACATCTGAATTGTTTATTCATAATAGTCTTTAGTAAAAAGAAGATCAGGCTCAAATCATTCCAATGCCATGCCCTTAAGGTAGAACTAAGCATAAGTGACCTTGGCTCAGTTATTGGCAAAGGCCTTGGGATGATTCTGGAAGTTTAACTTGCATTGCACCAGAAAAATGTGGAGCTTTTGAGGGTCAGTTTTGTCAAACTGGTCCAGTTTATGTACTTTGGTATGCTGCAATATTTTAGGGGTACAATGGGAAGAGCAAGCTAATCTGCAAATGGTGCTAGTGAGATTGGTAATAGTATCATGGTAAATGGGAATAAGTTCTGGATCTGGGAAAGGTTTGAAATTATTCTCCAAAATATTGGAATACCCATTAGAGGGGTCATCTGGTACTCCTGGCTGGGCACCATGGTCATCAGGGGTGTGGGGAGGTTGGGGAACCTTGGAACCATCAGGGGCTTTATCAACTGGAGCACTAGGTGTGGAAGAGTAAAAGAAAGCAGGAGCCTATAAGGCCAAGCCTGGGATATAGTGGGCAGAGAAACTCTTGAACTAATCAAGAACAGCACAAGAGCAAGCTCTAGTTACACACATTGACATGATAGCAGTACCAGCACAAGCAGGAGTTTGAATATACTGTTATAAAATTGTAATGTACTCTGGATATACTCTGGATAACTCCAGAGTGGATGGGGCTTGGCTTCATCTTATGTGGTGCACCCTTATGCTAGTACTGGGTGCCCTAATTTATGAAGGGGTTGGAAACTATCAGAGATTCAGAATAGGCCATAGAGCTTTTCTCAATAAGAGGTATAACATCAAGTTGTGAGGCAGAAGGGGATTTAAGGAGATTGTAATATTGTGTTATGGTCAATATACAAACTGAAGTACAAGATACAGAGCTACAGTACTTATACCTTAGAGAGGCAGATTATCTAAGGAGAAAATGGAAATATAAAAGGAGTTGTCTCATAAGTAATGCAGGTGCCAATGTATCCTGAATACAAATGGAGATGTCAGAGGGGACAATGTTGAATAATGTCAAACTGAAACTAAATAATAACAGGGAAAAGCAAGGCAGAAAGAAACAGGAACAGGAAGTGAGATCAGAGGAACTATAGAGTTGTATTGAAATAGTACAGAGTTAGCATAGGTAAAGTTGTAACCAATCATTAGATAGGAAAAGATGGAGGTAAAGAAAACTAGGAAATATGCAGCTTAAAGCATGAAAGCAACCTTGCATCAGAGATATAGTGGAGTTGATTCATTGGAATGGGATATGACAGGTGTCTGGAGATCTCCAGAGGGATTTGGAAAGGGTTGGTTGATTGGACAGGACTTAACTTTGCCTTATATGGTGCACCCTTGCACTTTTTGGTGTTCCAATTTACATAGATGTTGGAGGTGGGGAAGAGGACTGTCTCAGTGCTCAACAAAAGGGACAGGCAGGATAAGGAGAGTCAAGCCTAGTCATGGGGTGGAACCTTACAACTTCTTCAAGGATATCACTTGGTCCCAGAGGTTCTTTGGAGTAATCTGGAGGATTAGAGTGAGCCCAAGGGCTCAAGCAGAGTGAGGATGAAGACAAGGGGGTGTTTATGTCAATATTTGTACTGAGGTACAAGATACAGGACTATAGTACTTATACCTCAGAGAGGCAGAGCTATCTAGGAGTGTAGTGAAGTGAGACAGATGCAAACTCAGAAGCAAAGCAGATATCTAAATATCTAAGAAATGAATAGAGATGTCAGAGAAGACAATATCCAATCATGTTAGACTGAAACTAAAGGGTGACAGGATGAAATGAGGGAAAACAAGGAACAGAAATGGAACAAGAATAGTAACAATACAGGTAACAGTAACTGAGAGCAGAATGGTAATGGAGTTATACCAGAATGGTCCAGAAAACAATAAACTTGAACTAAGGTAGTACTTAACAGAAATAGAACTGAAAGTGGAATAGGGCAGAGCAGGAGCAGAAGGCTGGGGAAGTGTATATGCAAAGCTAGGGTGGACTGGAATGGTGATGGAGGGCCAGAGTTGCCTAGAGGGAAGTCATAGGGCTAGTGTAGCTTACTGAGTATAAGGACCAGTCATAAGCTGGGTTAGAATGGGGTTGGAATTGGGTCAGAGGTATGGGATATAACAGTATTTCCCCCTTAGGCCTGAATCCTTGAAGGCCATTGGCCTGGGATATGGAGGATATGGACACATGATCTGAGATAGTGTGGTGATGGGCATGTGATCATGCATTTAGTACATCAGAGAGATAGAGCAGAGAGTTATGGAGGTAATGAGCATGTGACCTTGTTTAGTAACAATGGGGTGGAAGAGCAGAGTTTCTTAGCTCACTCATGAATAAAAATGGAGACTTCATGGTAACTTATCCTTTCTTTATTACACAATATGGCTGCATTCAATGACATTGCAACATGGGCTGAAAAATGCATCATGGAATGTGCCAATAACAATGAGGCATTGAGTGATGCCAAATATACCAAGCACAAGAGGTGCATAAAGGCAAGAAGAGTGGAAGAGTGGAGGAGGGTGGAAGAGGCCTGGAAGATAATGGAGAAGGCTATCTGAAGGCAGGCTGAGGAGGCCAAGAGGGCCCAGTGGATAGCAGAGGTGGCTGCCCAAGAGAAGGTGAGTACCATGGTCATTCACCTGAGAGCAGGATAACTGAAGACCATCAGGCAGCACAAGTACAGGCCCAAGCAGGGCCTAGCCATGACAAGGAGAAGCAGAGGGCAGAGGAGGCACCAGCATGCCAGAAATGTGAGGATAGAGAGATGGAGTGTGAGGTAGGCATGGGGAAGTCCATGTTGTGCTTGGCCTGCCAAGAGGCCAAGGTAAGGTATGAGCACCCAGAGAAGGAGAAGCTGGTGCAAAAGTGGTGATGGAGGGATGTGGAGGAGGAGCAGCCTAAAAAGAGGGCATGCTCAGAAGGAGCAGAGGGTGGTGCCAAGCAGGTGGCAGAGGGCTGTCACCTGCTGGTGGCAACCATATGGGAGGTGGGGGGCAGGATGGTATGGAAAACGAGAAGAGAGAACCAGCTACTAGTGTGGCTGGTTGATATCCTCAATCCCACATGGAGGGTGAGTGAAGAGAATGTGAAGAGTGGGCCAGAGGACAGTAAAGAGGAAGAGATGGCAGGAAAGGTGGCAGAATTTGGGATAAAGATCTGAAAGGGAGTGGAGAGAGAAAACAAAGATATAATGGTACTAGAGTAGAGTAGTAGTTATTCTAGTTTGTATTTGTAACAGAGGTTGGGGTTCAGAAATGACCCAGGGGGGCTGGGAATTAGAATATGAAAAGGGGTGTCAATAACTACTGAAGTGAAGGCTTTGCAAGCCTTAAGTGAACAAGTTCAAAGCAAATGCAGAGTAAGTCTGGAAAGTAAGGTTTCTACAAATTGCAATAATCTGTCAAGATGAAATCTCATAACTAGGCAAGTGGTGCCTTGGGTGGTCATGGGGCAGTACAGAGAATAAAAAATCAACCAAGAAGGAAACAGAAGAATTAACTGAATTCCCCAGAGGGACAAGATTAGAGACTGATGTCAAAACAGTTGCTTTTGACATAGAATCAGAGAAGCTGAAAAGGAACAAAGGGGGTAGAAGCAGAGAAACACTGGGCTTCAGAACAATTACTGAAGAGAAGATCAGAAATTAGACTAGAGTCCAATAGTTAAACAAAAAATTCAAAACAAATGTCAGAAGGGTCAGATCTAGGGTAGGGAAGGAATGGAGTTGAGGAAGGTTTTTTATCTCCAAAGAGAACTGAAACATGCTGATTGCCAGCAAAACAGTTTTATCATGTGACTAGGAATCAGAGCTAAATCAGAGTTGGGTCAGATTTTGATAAAGCAATAGAGGCAGAAATGTTAAAGACATATCCCATTCCTGATGTCATTATTCAGCAAGCTCCAATACTGGTCTGATGAGCAACTAGCTCCTTGTCCCCTTGACAGGGTAGGCCTTATGCAGGCCAAACATCTGGAGCATATGAGAAGGAGAATAGCCAGCCATATGGTTCTAAATTGAAGAGATGCTACATGATCATCAGGAGGACAGAGATCTGGGATCAGAGGCATGGGAGAAGTAGCCAGAGGGGTGAAGCAGATACAATCCAGGGTTTTAGTGGTTGGGGAAGGTGAGGGGTCAGAGTCTGTGGGGGACTGCCTGGTTGCAGACACCATTTGAGAGGTTGGTGGTCACCTTTGCCAAGAGATGAAGGAGCAGAACAAGCTTCTTCATGACCTAGTCCAGATCAAGCTGGTGGAGGGTCATCAGACTAGGTACATTGTGGCAGGGGGACCAAGGGTTGTCCCTGTTAACCTTGAGGCTGAGGCAGAGTGGAAGAATGGCAGAGTGGTGATCAGAGAGGATCTGGAGGAGTGGATGTTCTGCTAAGGGTTACTTGCTGGTCTTACCTCCTGTATTTCACCAGCAATTATGTATGCTAATTGAATTGCATATTGTTCATGTGCTGCAGCAAGGGGAGGGAGATAAGCTACTTGGAAGAGGGACAGAGACAATTGGAGATGGGTACAGTCAACATAGATAGGGATCAGTCACTGTATGAGTGGTAAGGGTAGTCAAAGGGGGCAATCAGCACAGAGCATGTCTGGTTATTGCACAAAGAGGTAGACAGTTGACCAGGTGGGCTGGGCACTGTGGCAGAAGAGACTGGAGATGAAATAGAGGGAGGTCAAAGGGGCAAGTAATGGAACTAAGGAAAGGGCACAAGTGCTAGATGATCAGTAGGTTGTAGATTGCTAGATGTGATCAGCAGTTACTAGTATGGTCACTAGATGCTATCACTAGATGCTATCCCCTCCTCAAGGTTAATGTTCCATTATTGACTAGAAGACAGAAAACAAGGGGCCAGAGGCAGTGCAAGGTATGAAGCAGAAGGTATCTGGAAGTACCCAGAGAGATGGAAGGGATGCTGGAAGAAGAGGCCAACTAAAAGGATGGACAGAGAAATGGGAAATTCCCAGGGGACATGGAAAAGCAGAAAGATTCCCAAAGGAAAGGAAAACCCAGGGAGAATGAAAGGCCAGGTTCCCAGATAACAGGTCAGGGAAGGAACAGGAACTGAAGGTAAAGAGTAATGGAGTTGCTGAAACCAGGCCAGAAGATCATGGGATTTCCAGGGCAAGAACAACAAGGGGGTCAAAGGAGGTTCTAAAGAAATAAGCAGCAGTTCTAGGAGATGCAAAAGAGCAGAATGTTGTCAGGAATAGCATACCCAGGAAAATGAGCAGGATACTCAGAGGACATAAAAGAGCAGAATGTCTTCCAGGAAAATGAATACCCAGGGGAATGGGAGGATAGGTTCCAAGATAACATATAGAAAAGATAAGGGAAAGTCCTCAAGCAGGAACAGAGTCATTAGGAAACAATGCACAAAGAGCAAGGAATTCCCAGGCAGGAATTGAAGAGAACAGAGAGATGCAGAGAGAATTCCATGAACAAAGGTTTCCCAGAAAGGGACAAAGAATGCCAAAGGCAATCAGAGGGGGTTATAGGGAGGTGGCATATTAATGAAAAAATGTAGTGCCATACAAAGGAAATTCAAGCAGGTACCAATAAGAAGCTGAAACAAAGCTCAATCAACTGCAAGAAGGGAAAGCAAGGTAATCATAGCATAGTCATAATGGAAGGAGTGAGCTTTCCAGGGAAAACAGAAAGGGACAGAGATTCCTGGAATGGGCAAGAAGACTTTGGGTATGTGAGATGAAATGCAGGGAGTGCATTGAAGTGCAAAGGAAGAGAGGTGGTGCTTCTAAAGCCTGGTTGGTCAGAAAGGTGGGTATATCTTGACTGCAAGGGTAATGAAACAGGTAACAGGAATATCAAGGGTCAAAAAGAATAAAGGGTCAAATGCTATAAGTTCAGAGAAGGTTGGAGGCAAACAGAGGTATCTTTCTGGTAGACATACCAACAGACAAAACAGACCTGCTACAGAGAGCAGAGTGACATGGAGATAACCACACACTTAGGCAATAGAGTCATAACTACCAAATAATGATGAAAAAACTGTGATTTGGGATCAGAGTTAGCTGAGACTGGAGTGGTATGGAGCTATAGGGAATGTGTGAGGTGCTGGCATGTGTTATCCAGTGAACAGACAAGGTACTACTCAATACCCAGGGTCAATGGACCACAGTGGGTAAGTTAGTGGTGTTCTAGAATCAGTGAACACAAACCATCCAGCAGAGGGTGATGCTAGGCATCAACAGAGTGAATCCAACAGTCTTTGTAGAGTATGTAAAGGTCTGATGGCTTGAGCAAATGAGGCAAAATTGAAGAAAAAGGGGAAACATCAGAAAGAAGCAGGAGTGGGTGGAAGGAGGTTGGAGTGTTGGGACTCCCAAATCCTAAATAGAATGAGGTACTCAATGGGAGATTATAATAATTGAAAGTGCACAGAAGTGCAGTATTGGAGGTTGGAGAGACAAGGGGTATAGGTTTAATAGACTTGTTATACTCCAGAGGTTGGGTCTTGATAGGCTAGGACCAACTGCCAGAAATGGGCTGCCTAGAAGTAGAGAACAGATGCAAGAGGGTGTTACATTGTTGATCTTTGAATAACTAGTCCTAACCCTAAACAGTCTGCCTTGAGAGGGTATGTCAGTTTCATTGTTGGATTTGATTAAAATAGAGTAAAGCAGAATACTCAGGGTAGCAAAGCCTGAGGAGCCATCCCATTGTCCTGGAGTAATGCCTGAATTGAGCAGACACTATATGATGTACAATAGCAAGTGACAAGGGAACAAGATAAACAAGATGAACAGGTGGTTAAGGCTGGGAAGCTGAAACCAATAATCTACCAGCTACTTATAGTACATTCAAGTGCACACAGACCAACTCCAGGGTTATGGGAACTACTAAATAGAGTAATAGGGCATAGGGCATGCTTACTGAGATTATGACCAATGGGCCATGCAGATAGGGGATGTATCAAGGGAGAGGCTATGTAGAATGGAAGTTAAGGGTCTAGGGTAAGCAGAGATTAAAACATGCCCTCAACCATGAGGCTGAGGAGATCCTATCTAGAGATCTGCCACAGATCACATCTGATCCTTATCTAGATCGAGATCCAGATTCATCAGAGATTAGATCGGGAGATATGCTATCATCTGAGATTCTAGATTTAATCATAAGCTGTGCCCAAACCCAAGAGAAGATTCTTAAATAACAACTTAACCATATCCTAGGATTTATCCTTGTTTGGCAATAAAGTCTCATGGTCACATGCTTGTCATGTGACTCTTCTGCTAGCAAATGTTACTTTTATAACAGAGGGTAATGACCATCTATTGATAATCCTGGGGTAACTTATCAAAGAAGGAGACAGGAAACAGCTAGGAGATGCTTAAACTGCAATGGTAAAATCTAGGCATGAGAAGTTGGTCAGGATGGTCCAGAGTAACATGGAGTGATTTTCCATCAAGGATTACCAGGTGACAATGAAGTGTCAGAGAATCAAAGTTAGCTGCCAGAAAAAAGTGGGGAAAAACAGAGGGAGTGGCACTTATAAGTAGGTGTTAAAACTTTCCATCCCACTAAAAGAAGACTGTTAAAACCTATACCAAGACAAGTATACTTTTAACCAGTTCCTCTTTTTTAAATGAAACTCTTGACACTAAAGGAGGATCAGAACTCTGGGGTGCTCCAGAGAGTTCCAGGAAAATCTAGGAAGGGTTTCAATGGTTGAATGGAACTTGGCTTTACCTTATGGGGTGCACCCTTGCACTTTTTCATTGTCCTGATTTACATAGATGTCAGAGTGGGTGATAAGGCTGTCTTTATGCTTAACAGGAGGGACAGGCAGTGTTATAATGCACTTTTTCAATTTTACTTTTTTTGGACTTATTATCTTACTACTGTAGCTCTTCACATTGTCACATCACATGACCCTTTCACATCTTCACCTTTTCACCTCTTCATCTTTTTACCATTTCACCCTTTCACATTTCATACCTTCACATGGCACAAGTCTAGAGCAATCTAGACTCTGATGTCACACCTCATGTTTGCCTCATGTATTTCTAGGTTTCCACTCTCTTATTGCTATTGGATGGCTTACTGTACAATACTTTAGGGCCAGTATCATTTACATGGTCTATGTGCCATATATAGCAATATAAAAGGAGGTCAGCTTAAGCCTGGGTTTTTCCAGTCTTGAGCACTTGAACCTTCCTATTCTTGTTACTCCTTGGCTCTTATCCTTTTTGCTCTATTGCCTAGTTTAAAGCCACTAGCCTAAAAAGCTTCACTCAGGACTTAGGAAGAATCAGCACACACCAAGGTTGGATGTTTAGGTCAATGTATTAAGCTGTTGCGTTTTAGGCAGGACAAGGAGAGTCAAGCCTAGTCATGGGGGTGAGGTTTTACAACTCCTTCAAGGATATTGCATAGCCTCAGAGATACTCTGGAGTAACCTGGAGGGTCAGAGTAAGCCTAAGGCTCAAGCAGAGTGAGGACAATGACAAGAGAGTTTTCTGGTGTTTTTGTCAATATTTATACTAAGGTACAAGATACAGAACTACAGTACTTATACCTCAAAGAGGCAGAACTATTTAGAAGTGTAATGAAATGAGACAGGTGCAAACTCAGAAGTGAAGCAGATATCTAGATATCTAGGAAACAAATGGAGATGTCAGAAAGACAATGTCCAATCATGTCAGACTGAAACTGAAGGGTGACAGGATGAAACAGGGGAGAGCAAGGAACAGGAAGAGAACAGGAAGAGCAACAATGATGGTAATGGTAACTGACTGGGAATAGTAACTAACTGGAGCAGAGATAGACTGGAAGCAGAGTGGGGCAGAGTGGGAGCAGAAGCCTGGAAAAGCATATAATGCTAAGGGGCAGGAAGTGTACATGCATAACTGGGAAAGACTGGAATGGTGATGGAGGGCCAGAGTTGCCTGGAGGGGAGTCAGAGGGCTGGAGTGGCTTACTAGGTACAAAGACCAATTGTAAGCTGGGTCAGAATGGGGTCAGAATTTGGGTCAGAGGTCTGGGATATGACAGTATCCCCCCCTTAGGCCTAAACCCTTGAAGGACATTGGCCTGGGGTGCAAAGGGTATGGACATGTGACCTGTGATAGTGTGGTGATGGGCATATAATTGCACACTTTGGTAACATTGGGGGTAGAACAGAGGGTTATGGAGGCAATGAGCATGTGACCTTGTTTAGTTACAATGGGGTGGAAGAGTGGAGTTTCTTAGCTTACTCATGAATAAAAATGGGGACTTTAATAGTAGCTCATCCTTCCTTCATTACAACAACATGGTCTTATTCAAAGATCTTATGGCCTGGGCTGATGAATGCATTGCAGAGTGTGCCAATGACAACGAGGCATTGAGTGATGCCAAATATGCTAAGTGCAAGAGGTACATGAAGGTGAGGAAGGAGAAGGAATGGAGGAGGGTAGAAAAGGCCCAGAAGGTGGCAGAGGAGGCTATTCAAAGGCAGGCTGAAAAGGCCCAGAGGGCCCAGAGGATGGCAGAGGCAGCTGCCCAAGAAAAGGTGCATACCATGGTTGTTGTCCCATAAGTAGCACCACTGATGATCACAGGTGGCATGAGTGCAGGCCCAAGTGGGGCCCAGCAATGGCAAAGGAAAGCAAAGGATGGAGGAAGCACCGGTGTGCCAGAGGTGTGCAGATAGGGGGATGGAGTGTGAGGTGGGCATGGGGAAGTCCATGTTGTGCTTGGCCTGTCAAGAGGCCAAGGCAAGGTATAAATACCCTAGGGAGAAAAAGCTGATGTGGAAGCAGTGTCAGAGGAATGTGGAGGAGAAGCAGCCTGAAAAGAGGGCTTGCTCAGAGGAAATGGAGGGTGGTACCAAGCAGGTGGCAGAGGGCTGTTGCCTGCTGGTGGCAACCATACAGGAAGTAGGGGACTGAGTGGTGCAGGAAATGAGGAGGGAAAATTGGCTGCTAGTGCAGCTGGTCGACATCCTTGATTCTGCATGGAAGGTGAGTGAAGAGGATATGGAGAGTGGGCCAGAGGATGGCAAAGAGGAAGAGGTGGTGGGAGAGGTAGTGGAGCTCAGGAGGGGGATCTGGGAGGGGGCAGAAAGGGGCAAAGATGAAGACATTATGGTACTAGAGTAGTGTAGTAACTACTCCAGTTGTTTTCATAACAGAAGTTAGGGTTTGGGAATGACCCAGGGAGCTGGAAATAAGGATACAAAAAGGGGTTAATGACTTCTGAAGTGAAGGCTTCAATCCTTGAGTGAACAAGTTCAGAGAATATGTGGAGTAAGTCCAGAAAGTAAGGTTTCCACAAATTATAATAACCTGTCAAAATGAAATCTCATGACCAGGTAAGTGATACCTTGGGCAGTCATGGGGCAATAAGGAGGACAAATGGATAGCCAAGAATGGGTGGAAGAAATAGCTGAATTTCCCAAAGGGGTGAGATTAAAACCCAATGTTAAAAATGGTTGCTTCTGTTATAAGGATAGGGAAACTGAAAAGAAATGAAGAGTAGAAGCGGAGAGTTTTGGGGCTTCAGAATAACTTCTGGAGAGAAAGTCAGAAATTAGACTAGAGTCCAATAGTCAAATGATGACCAAAACAAATGTTGGAAGGGTCAGATCTAGGGCGAAGTTGAGGGAGGTTTGTTTATTTCCAAAGGGAACTAAACATGATGATTGAGGGTGAATGGATTCTATACTCAGTTAGAGTCAGGGTTAGTGCAGAGTTGGCTCAAGGAAGATAAGTTCCCAAGGAAAAAGTTGGTGCTTATTTTCCTGCTCTATCATGGCTGGATTCCCAGATTTCTACTTCTGGTTGGATAACCAGCTCGCTCTCCATCCCAATGATGGGATGGCCCTCATAATGGTCAAGAATCAGAAAAGAAGGAGATGCAGAGTTGAGGCATACAAGGCTGGTACCTCAACAGGAATAGGGGGAGCAAACACTAGCCAAAGAGATAGGGGCAGAGTATGGGTTAGAATGGTGGAAGAAGTCTGGAACCTCACTACCCTTAATAAGGCAGCCCAAGGAGTTGGTATGACAGGTGATGGATTGGTTGCCAATGCAATCCATGAGGTTGGTGGTCTGATTCATTAGGACTTAAGGAAGCAGAACAGGCTTCTTCATGACCTAGTCAAGATTCAGACAGAGGAGGGCTGCCAGAAGGGATATCTCAGAGCAGAGTCTGGCATTCATGTAAGTGATCATGATGCTCAGTGGGAGGAGTGCAGAGGTCAGAAGGCCAGAGAGGGAATGAGGGTTTTTGTGGCCAAACTCGGGGCTAGGACAGAGCCAGAGGATATTATGGTGGGGACTGGAGAAGACCTGGAGGAGTGGATGTTCTGCTGAGAGTAGCTTACTGGCCTTGCCTCCTAAACACAACAGATGTCTGTATACTGGTTGAATTGCATGTTATCTATGTGCAGCAACTAGGGAAGGGAGGTGGGCTACTCCAGAAAAAGCCAGAGACGACTGGAAATGATTGGGGCTGGATATAGTCCACATAGGTAGGAGTCAGGCACTGCACTAGTAGTAAAGGTGGTCAGAGGGGGCAATTGATGCAGAGCATGTCTGGTTATTGCACAAAGGTAGACAGTTGACCAGGTGGCCTGGATACTGCAGCAGAAGAGACCAGGGAGGGACCAGAGAACAAAGGAAAGGGCAAGAGTAAGGGGGACCAGATTGCTTTGTTATAAATGTAACATTTACTAGCAGAAGAGTCACATGACAAGCACATGACCATGAGACTTTATTGCCAAACAAGGATAAATCCTAGGATATGGTTGAGTTGTTTATTCAGAGTTCCCCTTGGGTTTGGGACATAGCTTATAGGGTTGGATCTAGCATCTCAGATAAAGGTATCTCCTGATCAGATCTAAATGACATCTGATCTAGATTAATGGATCTGATCTGTGGCAGAGATCCAGATGGGATCTCCTTGGCCTCATGGTTGAGGGCATGGTCTAATCTCCGCTTACCCTAGACCCTTGGCTTCCATTCCACATAGCCTCTTCATTTGACACACCTTATCCACATGGCCCATTGGTTATATTCTCAGTAAGCATGCCCTATGCCCTATTCCTTATTTAGTATTTCCCTATGCCCTGGAGGTGGTCTGTGTGCATCTGGACTTAGTATAAGTAGTAGGTAGTTCCTTGGTTTTGGCTCCCCAGCCTTAACCACTTGTTTTATACAGTGGACACTTTGTTATCTTGTACATCATCTAGTGCCCTTCAATATAGGCATTACCCTCCTAACATCATAATGGCTCCTCAGGCCTTGCTACCCTGAGTCCACTACATTGCTCTTCACTCTATTTCAACTGAATCCAACAATGAAACTAATGCACCCTTTCAAGGCAGACTGTTTAGGATTAGGATGGGTTGTTCAAAGATCGACACTGTAACATGCTTGGTGCAAGCAGCAGTATTCAGTGTGGTCACTAGATGCTATTCCCACCTCAAGGTCAATATCCCATTGTTGACTAGAAAACAGCCAGGAAAGGTGCCAGGGGCAGTGCAAGGTGTGAAATGGAAGTGATTTGGAAGGATCCAAAAAGATGGGAGGGAGGCCAGAAGGAAAGGCCCACCAAAGGATGGATGCAAGAATGGAGAGGTTCCAGGGGATGCAGGAAGAGCAGAAAGATCCCCAAAGGAGAAGGAGAACCCAGGGAAAATAAAAGGACAAGTCCCAGATGACAGGGCAGAAGAAATGGAAACAGAAGGCAAAGAGGAATGGAGCCATCAGAACAAGGCCGGAAGAACAAGGAATTCCCAAGGCTAAGAATGGAGAGGTTCAGAAGGGTTCCAAAGAAAGGGGCAGCATTCCCAGGAGATGCAGAAGAGCAGAATCATTGCCAAGGAAGGAATACCCAGAACAAAAGAATTCCCAGAAGACACAGAACAGCAGAAGATCTACTGGAAAAAGAATACCCAGGGAAAACAGAAGGACAGGTCCTGAGATGACATTCAGGAAAGAAGGAATTACCTGTGAGCAGGAAACAGAGTTGTCAGGAACCATGTCTGAAGAGCAAGGATTTCCCAGGCAAGAGATGGAGAGGTGCAGATCAATTCCACCAAACAGGTAGAAGAAATCCAAGCAGAGAACCATAGCAAACCAAAACAACACTCAACCAACCACAAGCAGGGAAGGAATGGTAATCACAGCACAGTTACAATGGAAGTGTGAATCTTCTGGGGAGATGGAAAAGAACAGAGATGCCTGGAGGGAGCAAGAGGCTTTTGGCATGTGAAATGAAATGCAGGGGCATAGTGGAGAGTAGAGGAAGAGGGGTGGTGCTTCTGAAGCCTGGTTATTCAGCAAGGTAGGTATACCTTGGCTGCAAGAATAAGAAAGTGGGTGGCAGAGATGCCACAGGCAATGAAGAACAATGGTCTAATGCTACAAGTTTGGAGGGGGCCAGAGGCAGATGGAGGTCTTCCTGGTAGGTGTATCAACAGACAAAACTGGCCTGCTACAGAAGCAGAGCAATGTAGTGACAACTGTGCACTTAGGCAATAGCGTCGTAACTATCAGATCATAACAACAAGAGCTGTGGTTTGAGATCAGAGTTAGCTGAGACTGGAGTGGTATGGAGCTATGGAGGGTATGCAGGATGCTGGCATGTGTTATCCAGTGAATAGATGAGATACTACTCAATACCTGGGGTCAATGGACCACAGTGGGTGAGTTAGTGGTGTTCTAGAATCAGTGAACACAAACCATCCAGCAGAGGGTAATGCTAGGCATTGACAGAGTGAAGCCAACAGTCTTTGTAGGGTTTGTGGAGGTCCAATAGCTTAAGCAGAAGGGGTGAAATTGAAAGAGATGGTGAGATGTTGGAAGGAGCAGAAGTGATTAAAAAGGTTGGAGTGTTGGGGCTTCCAAATCCAAAATAGAACAAGGTATCCAATGGGGGTCATAATGATTGGAAGTGCATGGAAGATGGTGCCGGAGGTCAGGGAGACAAGGGGTATAGGTTTAATAGACTTGTCATGCTTGGGAGATTGAGTCTTGAAAGGCTAGGACTGATGGCCAGAAATGGATCACCTAGGAGTAGAGAACCGATGCTAGAGGTTAATAATTGCCTATTGGTAATTCTGAAGTGACTTGTCAAGAAGGAGCCAGGGAAGTGGCTGGGGGATGCTTAGACTGTGATGGCTAGATCTAGGCATAAGAAAGTGGTTGGAATAGTCTGGAGTGATAGGGAGTGGTTTTCTGTCAAGGATTACCAGGTGACAACAAAGTGTCAGAGAGCCAGAGTTAGATGCTGGAGAAGATCAGGAAAAATGGAGGGAGTGATGCTTATTGGTAGAGAACCATAACCTAAGCTGCATTTGAGAATCCAAGGGCTGGTAATGCTGTCTGATAGTAGGAAATCACAGCTGTTCTGGAGGGCCTGGAGTTGGAAATATAAGAATGCCAGGGACAGGAGTTAAAAGTTGAATCTAGGCACATATGTTTTAAGCAATGGGGCCAGTGACTGATGTCATAGAATCATTGGAGTAACTTGGAGTGACTTGGAACATTGGGACTATAAGGGGCTTGCATCATGAGGACTAGATTAACTTAGGGATCGAATGCCCAGAAGAGTGCAAGGTTGTAGCAGTGTCATTGGTGTTCATATCCTGATAGCTGATGCAAGGGATGGAATGAAGTTCTGGAGATCTTGGAGGAATCATCCGTGAGTGCACCAAGCATGCAGGTGGTTCAGAGTTGAGTATTGAGAGTCAGTGGAGGCTGATCCTTATGTGAAGACAAGAGAAGTGCAAGTGAGTATGAATATACTGTTAAAACTTTCCATTCCACTAAAAGAAGACTGTTAAAATCTATACCAAGATGAGTATACTTTTAACCAGTTCCTCTTTTTTAAATGAAACTCTTGATGCTAGAGGAAGATCAGAATTCTGGGGTGCTCCAGAGAGTTCCAGGGAAATCTAGGAAGAGTTTCAATGGTTAAATGGGACTTGGCTTCACCTTATGGGGTACACCCTTGCACTTCTCCATTGTTCTGATTTACATAGATGTCAGAGTGGGTGATAAGGCTGTCTCTATGCTTAACAGAGGGGACAGGCAGGACAAGGAGAGTCAAGCCTAGTCATGGGGGTGAGGTTTTACAACTCCTTCAAGAATATTGCATAGCCTCAGAGATACTCTGGAGTAATCTGGAGGGTCAGAGTAAGCCCAAGGCTTGAGCAGAGTGAGAACAATGACAAGAGGGTTTTCTGGTGTTTTTGTTGATATTCATACTGAGGTACAAGATACAGATCTACAGTACTTATACCTTGGAGAGGCAGAACTATCTAGAAGTGTAATAAAATAAGACAGGTGCAAACTCAGAAGTGAAGCAGATGTCTAGATATCTAGGAAACGAATGGAGATGTCAGGAAGACAATGTCCAATCATGTCAGACTGAAACTGAAGGGTGACAGGATGAAACAGGGAAGAGCAAGGAACAGGAACAGAACAGGAAGAGCAACAATGATGGTAATGGTAACTGACTGGAAATGGTAACAGAGTTATCTCAGAACAGTCCAGAGATGACAAAGGGGAACTAGGGTAGTACTTAACTGGAGCAGAGATAGACTGGAAGCAGAGTGGGAGCAGAAGCCCAGGAGAGCATATAACACTAAGGGGCAGGAAGTGTACATGCATAACTGGGAGAGACTGGAATGGTGATGAAGGGCTGGAGTTGCCTGGAGGGGAGTCAGAGGGCTGGAGCAGCTTACTAGGTATGAAGATCAATTGTAAGCTGGGTTGGAATGGGGTCAGAATTCAGGTCGGAGATCTGGAATATGACAGTAGGCAACCATAATCTAAACTGCATTTGAGGATCCATGAGAACTGGTAATACTTTATGATAGTAGAGAGTTAGCTGCTCTGGAGAGCGCAGAGTCAGGAATAGGGGAATGCCAGGGTCAGGAGTTAGAAGTTGAATCTAGGCACATGTATCTTGAGCAACTGGGGCCAGTGATTGGTGTTGTAAAATATTGGAGTGGCTTAAAGAGGCTTGGAAGTCAGAGGTAGTAAGGGGCTTGTCAATAAAAGCTTGTAGGGGGATAGTCAAGACATTTAGATCAAGAGCACACAGAATTCAGGACCCACTAGATGACTTCAATAGAAAACCCATAGATACTCAGTTTACTTGTCTGGATATAAGATGGTCCACTTTCCACAGCATATGGCTCAGTTGTAGTAACATGAACTGGTCTTTTCCTCAAATCTACTGCTTGGTTGTGATGACATGAGCTGGTCTGCAAAAACACAATGGTTGTGTGAACACCAACAAACTTGAGGGTTTCACAGGGTAACCCACAACCCTGTAACAGTTTTAATGACATATTAAGGTCAAGGCTAGTTTTAGAACTTTCTGGTTTACCATGGCCATCTGGCCCAACAATACTTCTTCAGCAAAATGTGTGATACTGATTCTTGATGGCAGTGAAGCCTGAAAATCTTCTTCAACATCTTCTGAATTTGTGTGACCAGTTTTTATCACAGAGATCTGACAACTCTGGCAAAGGTGGTAAAACTTGTAAATGGGCAACCAAGGAGCATAGACTAAGAAAGCATGAAGCTCAGGCTTAGCTAGATCTGATCCAAATGAAAAAAACTCAAAAATGGTGACTGAGGAGTATGACTGAGGGAGCATGAAGCTCAAGCCAGCTAAGTCCATGAAAATAAAACTTGTATGGTTTTTGTTATCAAAGGAACCACCTCTGGCTTTGGTACAACTCACAAACTGAAAATAAAAACTTCTTGAGGATTTCTTGATTATCCACAACACAACAGCTCAGTTCTCTCAATATGAGCTGATCTATGTTCTGATGGCAGTGAAGCCTAGTATCTGTGAAACAACAGGCTCAGTTTTAGGACATGAACTGGTCCATCTGAGGGTTTCTCAGGATAACCCACAATACCATGCAGTTCTACAGACACTGCCAAATATGCAGCCCTTAACTTGGCTAAGGTAGTTTTTGGACCTATCCAGATCCTGAAATGTCTGAAATAACTTCTTTGGCTTCTCCTGCTTGGTTTTAGGAACATGAGCTGGTTTATGTGAACTTTCTGCCCAACCTAGGTAATGACTGAGAAAGACTGGAGGTAACAGCAAGTTGTTACATTGGCAATGTCAGTGTTAATCAATGATAAGCTTCTAACCCTAATCAAGGGCTTACAGTGTTGATATTGATGTGATGAGAGTAAAGCAAGTAGAGATATAGGAGCCAGTAGTGAGATCACTGTACTAGAGATACAAGTGCTCAAGACTAGGGCTTGAGATATGCTAGGGCTACAGTATTTATACCATACAGAAAGGTGCATGGACCAAGACCCTGATGGAAATATTCCCACAGACCCTGAGGCACCATCAAAAAGAATAGAAGTCATCATAAGAATAGCCAATGGCTGAAAGGAAGTGATGCTTTTAAAATGGAAGAATAACAGAGATTAATAACAGGTATAAGACATGAGGCTAACCCTCTGCCCTGGGTCTAGACCAGTCATATGACCCATCATGTGACCTGATAAGATAAAAGATTAGATAACCACATGGAAAGATAAGATAAGATCACATGATTTGAAATGTAAAAATTGCAAACTATAATACTACCCCCTTTTTAGGTCTTGGATTCCAGACAAGACACAGCTAATGATACAGCTTCAGTATGGTTTTCATAAGGTTTAAGCAGAGCATGAAATGAATTGAGGTTCATAGTGAAGAGACAATAAGGTATGGAAGGATGTAACTTGTGGAATTCTTCAATAAGTTCAGGGGAATTTGTTAAATTATTTTTAGTTTGCCAGGTATGATCATTTTCCCCATAACCTGTCCAATGAACTAGATATTCCAACTTTCCTCCTTTAATATGAGAGTTAACAATATGGTCAACTTTGTATTCTTCATGGCCTTCTTCAGTGATAATTATGGGATTGGGAGTGAGAATGTCTTGTTTTTGAAGTGATGGCAAATACAGTTTAATGTGTGAAATATTTACTGTGGGATGAATGTGCATTGTGAAAGGCAGTTTGAGACAAACTGCATGTGGAACAACTTTCAACACCATAAATGGATCAATCCATTTCTTGAACAACTTCTTGGAAGGATATGGAAGCATAAGATTTTTTGTGGATAACAGTACTTGTTGACCTTTCTGATACTGAGGAAGATCTTTCTTGTTCTATTTTTCCATTCTTGTCTTTGTTTCTTCTAATGCTTTCTTTACTTCTTTGAATAATTTAGACATATCTCATAAGAAATGGAATAATGGATTGATTGCAGTGGGAGCTTTGAAATCCAGATGAGGATGATAGGTTTTTGTTATTTCAAAAGAAGATGTCTGAGTTGAAGTAGAATAGAAATTATTATGATGATATTCTGTGATCTTTAGCCAATCTGCCCAAGTTTCTTGCCATTTTGCAATAAAGTTATGGAGATATTGTTCTAGTTCCTGATTAACCCATTCTATTTGACAATCTGTTCTGGGATGATATGCTGTAGAGATCTTTTGTTTGATTTGAAGGATCTTATTGAGCTGTTTTGTGAATTCCGAGACAAACTGAGGGCCATGATCTGAAATGATAGAAGATGGAAGTCCATGTCTTGACCAGACATGGTCTCTAAATAATTCTGCAATATAAAGAGAAGAAAGAGAAGAAATGCATGGAATGAAAACTACTTCTTTTAAAAACCAATCAACTACCACCATGATAGCATCAAACCCTTTTGATGTTGGAAGTTCAGTTATAAAGTCAACTGAAATATCTTCCCATGGAGACGAAGCTGTGGGAAGAGGACAAACAGAAATAATGGATTCAGATCCCTTGGATGTAGCACATGTTGAACAATGTGAAATGAAAGATGTGACATCTTCATTGAGATCTGGTCAATAATAGTATTGAGATAAAAGTTGCTTGGTATGGTTTTGACCTGAATGACTGCCCAAAGGAGAAGAATGAAAGAGATTAAGGGCTTCTATATGTAAATCTTCTGGAATGAATATTTGTTTTTTTTTGTTTAAATAAATCTTGTTTTCTGAACTATAACACCAGTTGGATGGAAGGTGTAAGTCCACTGATGACTGTTGTACATGAGAAAAAAAGGAAGAAGAAAAAAAAACTACATGTTGAAAAATATAAAAAGGAAGCATAATGATTTGTTTATTTGGTTCCAGTTTGTTTTTGAAATGATCTTGTCTTCTGGACAAAGCATCTGCTCTGCCATTAGTAGGACCTGGTTTATAACACATTTTGAAATTAAATTCTGTCAATGTGGCTTGCCATCTAGCTTGCCTGGAAGACAGATCTTGCAGTTTCTTTCAATACTCCAAGTTTTTGTGATCTGTCCAGATCTCAAAGGAGTCTTGCCCTATTAAATAATGCTGCCAATTGTGAAGAGCATGAATAATAGCCAAAAGTTCTTTGTTGTAAATTGGATAATTTAATTCCACAGGATCCAAAGAGTATGAAATATAAGCTGCAGGTTGCCAGAGCCCATCATCTTGTTGATAGGATAGAACAGCTCCAATGGTGACATCTGAAGCATCTGTTTCAAGGTGAATGGGTTTAGATAAATCAGAATAACACAAGAGAGGTTCAGAGGTAAGAATTTCTTTTAAATGAACAAATGCTGCTATGCAAGCCAATGTTCATTCAAATTTGACATCTTTTCTTATGAGGGAATTGAGGGGTCTTGCTATATTAGTAAAGTTGGGAATGAATCTTCAATAATAGTTTGCTAATCCTAAAAAGGCCTGAACTTGTTTAATGGTTCTGGAAATAGGCCAACTTTGAACTGTGCTTGTTTTGTTTAGTTGCATCTGTACTCCCTTTTTAGATACAACCATGCCCAGATAATCCACTTGTTCCTAAGTAAAGTGACATTTTAATGGCTTTAAGAAGAGGTTGTGGTCATAAAAACAATCTAAAACTTCTGCAACAATTTCCAGATGTTGATTACAATTTTTGCCTCTTGTGAAAATCATAATATTGTCAATATATATGACCACATGCTCCCACATATCATGAAAGATATTGTTAACCATGGCTTGAAATGTACTTGGGGAGTTGCACATTCTGAAATACATAATCAAAGGCTCAAAGGCCCTGATAGGTATTGTAAATGCTCCTTTTCATTCATCACCTTCTTTTATGCAAATGTTGTTATATCCTCATTGCAGATCTAAAGTGGTGAACATGTCAGCACCATTTAACCTATCAATTAGTGTCAATATCAAAGGCAACAGATAATTGTTCTTGATGGTGTATTCATTTAGATATCTATAATCAATTACCATCCTTTTCCCACTGTTTTTCTTGCTAATAAAAAAGACAGGGGACATTTGAGGTGACTTGGACGATCCAATATATCCTTTTTTCATCTCCTTGTCAACAAATTTGTGTACTTTCTTCATTTCTTCATTTGAAAGAGGAATAATATGATCTTTTTTGGAAATGAAGTTCTTTTTTAACTCCACCACATGATCCCATGGCTTTCTGGTTGGCATGCATTCCAATTCATGCTGTGAAAAAACAGGAATAAATTCCCATAATTCTTTTGGTACTTCCTTTTTTAATTGAGATTGTTCTTCTTCAGTTACCCTTCTTGAAATTAGATGCATTTTGCAATCTGCTGAACACCTAGGAAAATCAATAGTTTTGCTAACCCAATCAATTTCCAGATTATGTCTTGCAAACCAATTGTATTCTATAAGAAGATCCAAAGTTCCTAAAGAAGAAACATAGGCATTAATTCATTCTCTATGCCACTTCCTGTTTTTTCCTTTTATGGCTATATATATAATCACATAGTGAGCAATCTTTCCAATATTACCTTTGATCCCATCTGCATTATACACTGTTAAAGGTTTAGACATATCTTTTTTATACAAACCATGTTTCCACATGAATTTCTGGTCAATAAATGTAACTGATGCTCCAGAATCCACTATTGCAAAGATTAGTCCACACAACTCCATTTTCAAACCATTTTTTCCTCTGACTTCCCTGTCAATTTTTATACTTACACCTAATTCATCTTATTGTTTTCTATTAAATAACTTGGCTAGATCTTTTCTTTCTTTGCTTCCTATTGCAAATAAATGTCCATTAATATTGTCAGACAGAATTAAGCACCCTATATCCAGGGCCATGCTCAATCAAGATGCTGTCACAGAAGGAATAACTTGATTCCATTTCATTGTATGAACATTAAAAGAACAAAAAGAAAAAGAATTGCATACTGGGAGTTCCATTTCTAACCTAATAGAATCCCTTAAAATTTTTCTGCTGCTTCTTTCTACTTCCATTCTGTTTCAAAAACATTCTGGAAGTAAGCTCAGGCCTTGTCTCTACTACCCCATGATGCTGCAGATATTTCCTGAAATCTAGCAGCATCCACCATATTGTATACTGGCCCAATAGAGACCAGCTCTGCCATCTGCCAACTGTTTGTGTCAGGTGGAGTAAACTCTGAAAACCTTACAGGCTGCATGTATTGCACCTGTGATCCTTGTTGCCTCTGTTGCTGTCCCTAAGGCTGGGGACCTTTGCCAAAATTGTTCAAGGGCCACAGTGCTGCTGGGTTGAAAACCCCATGGCAATCTTTTGCCATGTGCCCTGGTTTTCTGCATTTGAAGCAGGTGTGGACCTGCATCACTGCCTGACAATCTATTTCCATGGATATACCATGCCTAGGTTGAGTGCCAACTGCTATAAAGTGAGGCTGGTTTGATCTAGAAGGAATATATGGTGGTCAGTATTAATTGGAGGGAGGGTATCACAGAGCTTGATAGTGAGGAGTGAAGCAAGGAGCTGGCCTTTCAATATTCATTCTTTCAAATGACCTTTCTATACCATGACACTATTCTACAAAAAGGATATAATCCTCTTTGATACCTTGCATACAGGCCTGTTGGTAGACCTTGTATTGTACTTGTTCTCTCATCAGCTTCAATGCATGATTGTCACTAATGTCTGCTTTCCATCAACGGACCTCAAAATCTTGAAGATATTCATCTATTGAAGATGTATAATGTAAACCTTCTAACTTCTTTAGGGATTTGTGAGTGAGCTTATCAATATGGAAATAGTTTTGAAGCTCAAGTGAGATTCCTTCAAAATCTGGCCATGTGGCCAACCCCATTTTCTCCCTGCTTCCATCCACTGCTAATCTATACTCATTTTCTCCATCTCTGTATCTTTCCAAAGTCAGCTATGCAAATCCTTCTGCCCTTCCTTCTAATCTAGACAGCACTGCTGCCATCAGTTCCTTGTTGTTTCTCCACTTTTGTTCATCAACCCAAATCTGTAAAGAAATGAACCACTTTTGCCATTTCTTCTTATCTTTACCCCATTTACCAGGGTCCACTATTTTCTTCTGACCTCCTGTCCTGATAAGTTCTTTGGCCAGTAGCCAAATCATATTGCCAAGTTCTGAAGTCATATTTGCCCCAGTTGTAATAGGGGTCAAACACTGGAAGGGGTGCTGGGGCCTGAAGTAGGGGGTTAGTGTGTACCTTGGCTGGGGTACTGGATCTGTGGTGGTCTGCTGGGGGTTCTGGAAGAGGATTGACCCTAACTCTGTTGATTTGGGCTCATTGGATGAGCTGGCATATAGGTCAAAGTTCAACAGGGTTAATGTTACAAACATAACATTTGCTAGCAGAAGAGTCACATGACAAGCATGTGACCATGAGACATCCTTGCCAAAACAAGACAAACCCTAGAATATGGTTGAGTTGTTATTCAGAGTTTCTTCCTTGGGTTTAGACACAGCTTATAGAGTTGAATCTAGCATTTCAGATGATAGGTGCATCTTCTGATTAAATCTCCAATGAATCTCAATCTCAATCTAGATGAGGGTCTGATCTGATTATGGCAGATCTCTAGATGGGATCTCCTTGGCTTTATGGTTGAGGGCATGGTCTAATCTCCACTTACCCTAGACCCTTACCTTCCATTCCACACTACCTCTCCATTCTACACATCACATCTGCATGATCCATTGGTTATAGTCTCAGTAAGCATGCTCTATGCCCTATTTTCTTATTTAGTATTTCCCTATGCCCTGAAGATGGTCTGTGTGCACTTGGACTTAGTATAAATAGTAGAGTAGTTCCTTGGTTTTGGCTCCCCAGCCTTAATCACTTCATTCATATTGAGAACACTTTGTTATCTTGTACATTGTCTAGTGCCTTGACAATACAGGTATTCTCCCTTCTAACATTGTGATGGCTCCTTAGGCCTTGCTACCCTGAGTCCATACATCACTCTTTACTCTATTCCAACCAAATCTGACAATGAAACTAATGCACCCTCTTAAGGCAGACTGTTTAGGGTTAGGACAGGTCATTCAGAGATTGACACTGTAACAGTTGGTTACTGTCTGAGGGAGTCATGAAACTGTTTTTAAGCTGTGAGAGGGGTGAAGAGAATGTAGATGATCTGTAACTGCTACTTTTCTATCCCTGCCTTTTTTTTCCACAAAGTCCTTTTTTGTCTGTCTGTCAAAATCATTGAATCTGTGCTGAAAAGATTGTCTGCCAAACTTGTCATTCTCAAAACCTAATACTGCCTCAAAGATAAAGTCCTTGAGTTGTTTCTTGTGTCTCCATAAGTATTCTTTTTTCATTAAAATGTTCTTCAGCAATGATACCCTTGACTAGTAAAGTAATCTTGAGCAAGTGTTGCATTGGTGATGTCAGTGTTGATCAATGATAAGCTTTTAACCCTAATCAAGGGCTTATGGTGTCAATATCAATGTGATGAGAGTAAAGCAAGTAGAGATATAGGAGCCAATAGTGAGACCACTGTACTAGAGATACAAGTGCTCAAGACTAGGGCTTGAGATATGCTAGGGCTACAGTATTTATACCATACAGAAAGGTGCATGGACCAAGACCCTGATGGAAATATTCTCATAGACCCTGAGGCACCATCAAAAAGAATAGAAGTCATCATGAGAATAGCCAATGGCTAAAAGGGAGTGATGCTTCTAAAATAAAAGAATGACAGAGATTAATAACAAATGTAAGACATGAGGCTAACCCTCTGCCCTGGGTCTAGACCAGTCATATGACCCATCACATGACCTGATAAGATAAAAGATTAGATAACCACATGGAAAGATAAGATAAGATCACATGATTTGAAATGTAAAAATTGCAAACTATAACACATGTGCTGACAAACAAAGGTGGGGGGACAACTGCTGAGGCACCAGTCATAGCAACAAACAGCACCACTCAAGTAAATAGTTTAGAGCAAGTGTTAGGAACTTAAACCCCAAAAGAGAATGGCAGTCTTGAGGGGTGCCCACATAGAAGAGAAGTAACCATGGAACAAGTGCTCTAAACTGGAGAATCCAGTTTAGGCCCTTGCTCTTATATACTATTAGCTAACCATGTCATGAGACATACATGAACTAGCTAAATAAAGACATATGACATAAGAAAGGGGCTAAAGTGGACCTAAACAGAGAAAGAAAGCTAGTGTAGGGTAAAGATAAAAGTAACTCCTATCTAAATAGTGTTAGTTCATAACAATAACTCCAGAGTGAACAGGGCTTGGCTTTACCTTATATGGTGCACCCTTATGCTAGTACCAGATGCCCCAATTTACAAAGGGGTTGGGAAAAGTTTAAAGATTCCAGAAAAGTCATAAGACTTTTCACTGAGAGGTATGATGTCAAGTTGTGAAGCAAGAGGGGTTCAAGAATGATTGTAATGTTATGTTAAGGTTAATATTCAAACTGAGGTACAAGATATAGAGCTACCATACTTATACCTTAGAACAGCAGATTATCTAAAGAAGGAATGGAGATGTAAAAGGAGTTGTCTCATAAGTGAAGCAGGTGCCAATGCAACCTGGATACAAATGAAGATGCCAGGGGAGACAATGTTAAATAATGTCAAACTGAAACTAAATAATAATGGAAAGAGGCAAGAAAGAAAGAAACAGGAACAGGATGTAAGATTAGAGAAACTATGGAGTTGTATTGGAATGGTACAGAGTTAACATAGGTAAAGTTGTAATTAACATTAGATAAAAAGAAACAGAGGTAAAGGGAACCAGGAAATACATAGCTTAGAAGCCTAAAAATAACCAGAGTTGTACCAGAGACAAAGTAGAGTTGACTCATTGGCATGGGATATGACAGCCATAAATGGAATAGGAGTAAGAGGGGATATGGTGAAATGTGTTGTTCTTGTTTTGTTGACAAATAGCACATCCATCAATGTATTGGCAAACAAATTGGGCAAGATCCAGCCATCAAAAGTCAGTGGATAGAAGTTGGCAGGTTTTGAAATGACCTGAATGGCCAGCAAGAGAGTGGTTATGATATTGTTCAATCAGAGAGCAGTGGAGGTTCTTATCTGCTGGATTATAGACATGGTTTTCATAAGTAAGCATTCTGTCACAGCATTGCTAGCAACAGAAGTGAAAGGCAAGGTTAGGGGATATAGGGGTATCAAAAGAGCAGAGAGCCTCAACAGCTAGCTCATTCAATTTGGAAGTGAAGCTGTTATGTTTTCTCCTCTTTTCTCTTTGTTTCCTCTTTTCTACTTGCATTTCTCTTAGCTTCCACTCTTCTCACACCTCTAGTGCTTCCTTGTTCATTCTTCTTCCAATAGATTCTGCTCTTCTTGCATTCTGATCTCATCCAAACTGCTCTCTGTTATGCCCTTTGCTCAGGCCTTCTATTTCTTAAATCAGCTGACTTATAATCTTTCCATCTCTTTCCATCCATTTTCACATGGATACTTTACTTATCATTTGTCAGCATGATTATGCTATTGATCTCTGCTCAAACCTTGATAGTTGTACTATAAAGTAGCATACTTTCTGTCCTCTCTCTTTTTATGCTACTTCTACCTTGCAATCACCTCACAGTCCTTGCTTGTCCTTATCCTTGTACCTAGTACTTGGAATCCACTATTTGTATCCTGGCACTTATCCAAAGAGTCATTAGTATCTGACTTTGGCACACCCCTGGGAGTGTAGCTGGTACCACTTGAGGCACAACACTTTGTTTGTCACCTTCCACTTATCTTAAAGCTTATCTTTGATTTACTTCTTCCACTTTTCCCAGCAAGGTCTATGTTTGTCCCTACCCAGGCCTAGTGTAACAGGAGCTAATCTGAGATTTTAGTGCTATATTAATCAGATTAATGAAGAGATTAGAAGGAAAAAGCATAACATTGGCATTATCTAAGTCAGCTTCAGGACAAAGATCAGGATGGTACAATAGTGCATCTAGTCCCACTAGGGAAGATTCCAGTATGTGAAATAACTGTAGATTGAAATCAGCAAGATCTAATAATTACTGAGCTTGGCAGTAATTAAGCTATTAAGGGAATTTGAAATAAGTAAGTTTCTTGTGATCTGTGAAGGTAATGCCTCCATGTCTTGAGAGTGTGGATAATAGTGAGGAGCTCCCTGTTATAGATGTCATAGTTTTGTTTAGCAGGGTTAAATAATTGTAAGAGATATGAAATAGGATGCCAATCTCCATTGGCATTGGTTTGGAGGAGTATATCACCTAATGCAAATTTGAAAGCATTAGTGATAATGGCAAAAGGCTAGGCTAAGTCAGTGAGTTGTAGCACCAGTTTGGAAAGAAATAGGGCTTTGAGTTCATCAAAAACCCTCTGACACCTGGGGGATCAATCCCAGAGGGAATTCTTTTAGGTAAGGTCAACTAGAGGTCAAGCAATGTCTGAATAATAAGGAATGAATCATCTATAAAAGTTAGCAAAACCCAAGAATGAACAAACTTCCTTGAGTTTAGTGAATATGGGCTATTTGGCAATTCTATCTAGTTTGACAGGGTCCATGATGAGATGTCCTGGACAGATGATCATTCCAAGGTATTCAACTTTCTTGGTTGCAAAGGTGGACTTCTCCAGTTTGAGATGGAGATCTAGGTTGAGCATCTGTTGAAGGATGCAATGTGTGTGATTGGTGTGGATTTCCTCATCTGGAGAGGAAATAAGTAGATCATCCATGTAGATAATTAATCATCCTTCTGTGATTATATCTTGGAAGGAGTTGTTTATAAAATACTGGAATGTAGTGGGAGAGTTAGTTAACCCAAAGAACATAATGGTAGGTTCAAAGAGCCCCTTATAAGTAATAAAGGTGGCCTTCCATTGGTGTCCATCTTTGATTTGGACATTGTTGTATCCCCAACAAACATTGAATTTGGTAAATACCTTGGCTTCTCATAACTTATTTATAAGATCAGAGGCAAGGGAAAGTGGGTAGACATCACAAATAGTATGTTCATTAAGATACCAGTAATCTTGACAAGGGCAAAGGCATCTATCCTTTTTCTTTACAAAGAAGAAAGGGAATGCCTGTGGTGAGTTCAATGGTCTTATTTTACCCACTTGAAGGTTTTCTTCAAGAAAGTCCTCTGTCACTTTCCTTTTATTAGCAGATAGGGAGTATACCTTTCTAATCTTGGATAAGAAGGTATTACAAAGGTTGATCTCATGATCATAGGGCCAAATCAGGGGTAAGCAATCTAGGCTCTGCAGAATATTGGAAAAGACCATGGAGAAGTTAGAATAAGCTTTAGGAAGAATGGTTTTCTTCTTGAAAGCTTTAGCAACAATAGCTAAATCAGCAGATGTATTTGCTATAATAGCTGCAATGGACCAGAGGTTGGCCTGGTGAATCTTCTGTGCATGTCTTTTGAACACTGCAGCAGTAATTGCCTTGTTAGGTGAGGACTTATCAAGGAAATTGAAGAGGAGGTAGTTATCCTCTTTATCAATGGTGGTGGTCCTCAAGTTGGAGGACATCAGAGGAGTAGATTGAGAGTCATGAGCTCCTCTGAAATAAATGTCAGTTTTAGAGTTTATAGACTCACTGATGACAACTGTCCTTTGAGACCAGTTAATAAGTGGGTTGGTCTTTTTCAACCAAGAAAGGCCAAGAATGAGTTGTTTCTTGCCATAGTTTATTATGTGAAATAAGATTTCATGGGAAAAGCAAGGAAAATACAATAGAAGCCAACAGATATGAGTAATCTTCCCAGCAGAGTTGGCAGAGAAGTCCATGTTACAGACTGCTAAGGATTCCTTTAGTTTTTCTGTAGAGAATTGGTGACTCTTGACAAATTGTTGATCTATATAGTGTTATAAATGTAACATTCAGATGCACAAGAGTCACATGACAAGCATGTGACCGTGAGACTTTATTTGCCAAACAAGGACAAACTCTAGGATATGGTTGAGTTGTTTTTAAGAGTTTCCCCTTGGGTTTGGGCACAGCTTATAGGGTTGGATCTAGTATCTCAGATGAAGGTATTTTCCAATCAGATCTAGATGACATCTGATCTAGATTAATGGATCTGATCTATGGCAGAGATCCAGATGGGATCTCCTTGGCCTCATGGCTGAGGGTATGGTTTAATCTCCACTTACCCTAGACCCTTACCTTCTATTCTACATAGCCTCTCTATTCTATACCCCTTTACTGCATGATCCATTGGTCATAATCTCAGTAAGCATGCCCTATGCCCCATTTCTTTATTTAGTATTTCCCTATTCCCTGGGGATGGTCTGTGCACATCTAGACATAGTATAAATAGTAGAGTAGTTCCTTGGTTTTGGCTCCCCAGCCTTAATCACTTTGTTATCTTGTACATCATCTAGTGCCTTGTCAATACAGGCATTCTCCCTTCTAACATTGTGATGGCTCCTCAGGCCTTGCTACCCTGAGTCCATACATTGCTCTTCACTCTATTCAATCCAAATCTGACAACAAAACCAATGCACCCTTTCAAGACAGACTGTTTAGGGTTAGGATGGGTTGTTCAGAGATCAACACCATAACATGCATAGGATTAGTATAAATAGCAGGTAGTTCCTTGGTTTTAGCTCCCCAGCCTTAACCACTTGTTTATTTTGTATATCATTCTCTTAGCATTGCCTTGCAATACAGGCTATTCTTTGAGTCTTAACTTGTGCTATGGCTCCTCAGGCTTTGCTACCCTGAGTTTACACTGCTCTCTCATTCTATTTAATTCAAATCTGACAATGAAACTGACACATCCTCTCAAGGCAGATCATTTAGGGTTAGACTGGATCATTCAGAGATTGACACCATAACAAATATTGGCAATTACAACATGGTTTTGAAACTCCAAGGTATACTTGGCATGGAAGGGGATCCAATTACTTTTGCAATTTTGGACCATGTGCTAATTCACTAGCCAATGAACAGAGGCATTAACCATATCCTGTTATTTAAAGGTATCTAGGAACTTAGTGACAAATTCAGCAAAGATTCCAGTTGAAACACCAGTAGAGTTAATAGCCTTTTTTCTAAAGGTGGTTGCCCAAAATAGGACAGATCCCTTAGTCATATAAGACAATGCAAATGCCACCTTCTTCAGCTTGGAGTTGTAAATGGCTTTGTTAACAGCAAGATAGAACTGGACTGTATCTAGCCACTGCTCAGCTCTAGTCCTATTGCTGTCATAGACTTTAGGGATTCTGAGATGAAGTTCTGTGAATTTCAAAGAGGAAAACATGGGGGAGATAGGAGATTGCTAAGGAGTCAGCACTTTAAATAAGCAGTATTATCTGACAGAAGTAGGTAAAGGGGAAGTTGATTCTCATGGAATTATAAGAGTAGACAATAAGTCATGAGCTAGATCTCAAACAATGTCTCATTTAGTCTATAAGGCAGTAGAGGTGTCAACAAAGAGGTTAGCAAGCTCATTATATGAGAAAGAAGGCTAACAAGGGAGATTAGACTCTGCTTCAAAATCCAGCTGCTCAGGAGGGGCATGAGGGCATGACCAATGAGGGTCAATGGGGGATGGACACTGAGTGGAAATGGTGGCTGTGGAAAGTACAATAAAAGTACCTGTAGAATAATAAAGACACTATTTTTTTTTGTTACATCTAACCCAGGTAGGGGCAGACATAGCCCTTTGAAGACACATGAGAGGACAAGTCCCAAGGCCATTTATGGGGCAGGAACTAAGTAGGATCAAAGTATGTCTGCACTTGCAAGACACATGAGCAGATTGCCCAGCAGAATGCTAATGTTAGGGGCAAGTGGACAAAGGTTGGGCTGTTAATACCAACTGTCATATCCCAGACCTCTGACCCAATTCTGACCCCATCCTAACCTGGCTTATGATTGGTCTTCATACCTAGTAAACTACTCTAGCCCTCTGACTCCCCTCTAGGCAACTCTGGCCCTCCATCACCATTCCAGTCTTCTCTAGCTATGCATGTATGCTTCCCATTCCTTAGCATTATATGCTCCCCCAGGCTTCTACTCCCACTCTACCCCATTCTGTTTTTAGTCTATCTCTGCTCCAGTTAAGTACTACCCTAGTTCCACTTCTTTGTCTCCAGACCATCCTAGTATAACTTTGTTACCATTACCATTTTTAGTTACTGTTATCATCACTGTTACTATTCCTGTTCCATTCCTGTTCCTTGCTTTCCCCTATTTCATCCTGTCACCCTTCAGTTTCAGTCTGACAAGATTGGACATTGTTTTCCCTGACATCTCCATTCATTTCTTAGATATTTAGACATCTGCTTCACTTCTGAGTTGCACTTGTCTTACTTCATTACACTCCTAGATAGTTCTGCCTCTCTGAGGTATAAGTCCTGTAGCTTTGTATCTTGTACCTTAGTATGAATATTGACAAAAACATGCCCTTGTCTTTATTCTCACTCTGCTTGAGCCCTTGATGTTATAGTTCACATTTTTTAATTTTCAATTATGTGATCTTATCTTATCTTTCCATGTGGTTATCTAATCTTTTATCTTATCAGGTCATGTGACGGGTCACCTGACTGGTCTAGACCCAGGGCATAGGGTTAGCCTCATATTTTACACCTATTATTCATTTCTGTTGATCTTTCATTTCAGAAGCATTACTCCTTTTCAGTCATTGGCTATTCTCATGGATGCTTCTCTTCTTTTTGATGGTACCTCAGGGTCTGTGGGAATTCTCCCATCAGGGTCCTGGTCTGTGCATTCTTCTGTATCATATAAATACTGTAGCTTTAGCATGTTTCAAGCCCCAGTCTTGAGTATTTGTATCTCATTGCAAGTGGCCTCACTAGAGCTCCTATATACTCTTTGCTTACTCTCATTACATTGACATTGACACCATTTAGCCCTTGATTAGGGTTAGAGCTCATTGCTGACAACATTGACAACACCAACATAACACTTGGGCTCACTCTAATCCTTCAGATTACTCCAGAGTACTTCTGAGGCCAAGCAATATCCTTGAAGGATTTGCAAGGTCCCATCCCCATGACTAGGCTTGACTCTCCTTGTCCTGCCTGTCCCTCCTGTTGAGCATAGAAACAGCCTCCTTATCCACCTCTGACATCTATGTAAATTGGAACACCAGAAAGTGCAAGGATGCATCACATAAGATGAAGCTGAGTCCTGTTTGATTATGGAAATCCTGCCTAGATTCCTCTGGAGCCCTCTGGAGCCCTCCAGAGTTATGACCTTCCTTCAGCATCAAGGGTTTCATTCAGAAAGGAACTGGTTAAAAGTATATCCATACTGGTATAGGTTTTAACAGTCTTCTTTTGTTAGAATAAGTTTTAACACCAACAGAAAGATAACTGGATTACTAGAGCACAGATACACATGTACCAGGTCTAGCTAGAGAGAATGAAAAGGGAGAAGTAGTGTGAGAAGTATAGGTACAAAGCACTACTTTTTATACTACAGTATCAGCCATTGTTGGCCTAAAAGAAATAAAGGATTTACATAGGATTAGCAAGAAAATGGGCATGCTAAATGAGCACAACAAATAAGAAGTTGATATATGACAAATAGGCTGACAAAGCACATTAGGAATATGAAATGAGAAGAATGAACTGCACTTTATAAGATTTGCAATAACAGATTGCAAATATGTGAAACAGAAGGGTATTTGCAATATCTAAAGGGTAAAAGGGTAACTGGAAGTGGAACAAAATTCAAAGAAAAAGAAAATCATAAGAGGACCCCAATATATTTGAAGCCCTGATAATAGATATAAGAATATTGGCAGCAAAGGCTGCAAAAGAAAAGAAGTCAGGAATCCAGGAGATTCCTGAAGGAAGCATGTATGGAGATAAAGCCAGAGCATGCTAGCATGATGTTTTCACAAACAAGGCAAAACATTTAAAATAAAGCAGACTTTGATTGGTCAAGGTAATCAAGATTTTATTTCTTCATCTTTATTTTCTCCCAGTTTTAACTTATGTACTTTTGCAAATAAAGACTTTTTATTTATCCAAGAGGGACCTCAAAAGAGCTTGGTTGGGGGTAACAATCCAATGCTTAATTCTTTTACAAAAACAAAAGAAATTTTTTTTCCTAAAACTATTCATAGCTTACCATTAACAGAATATTTATAAAAACCTTGAACAAGGAGTTATTTCAGGAAGAGATGAATTTGCCTTAGAAACTCAAATTAAAGGCAAAAAAGGGAAATATTGGGTAAAATGTGATACTACTTTTGCTTTTCTAGATTTAGATGCTGTTGTTACCTTTGTAAACCTCAAATTTGTTTAAAAGTATTAATTAACCATAGTACCACTATTACAAGAAATAGTGGTACTCAATGCTAATGGATTAGAAGAACAAGGCAGTTATCTCAGAAGTCAAGTTAAGCTATGCATCAGCTTTGTAAATGCAGATGATATATATTATGAAGAAGACATTGATATATTGATATCAGTTCTAGGAAGTCTGGATATTATAATTGGGTATAACTGATTCAAGTGTTACAACTCTAATATAGACTGGAGAAAAAAGACTATTTCCTTTTCAAGATAGGAATTACAAACAAACATTCTAGGTTCTGAACTAATAGTACTCCAAACACAGGTACCAAGAGAATTTTGGAATTACATTAACATTTTTTCTCAAAAGAAATCAGAGAGAATGCCAACTTAAAAACCATGGAATTATATGGTAGAGTTAAAAGATGGGTTTATACCCAAAAAAAATTGAGTTATTCCATTATCAGATACTAAAATGCAGAAAGTGTTATGCTAGGCCCAGGTAGGGACAGGCATAGACCTTGCTATGGACAAAGTGGAAGAAGCAAATCAAAGGTAAGCTTCAAAACAAGTAGAGGGTGACAAATGAGGTGTTATGCCCAAGTGGTACCAGCTACACTCCCAGGGGTGTGCCAAGATCAGATGCTGATGATTTTCTGGTTAAGTGCCAGGACACAACAATGGATTCCAAGTATGTAGGTACAAGAATAAGTGGAGATGCAAGGACTGTGAGATAATTGCAAGGTAGAAGTAGCATAAAGAAAGATGGGACAGGAAGTATGCTACTTTATAGTACAGCTAATAGGGTTCAAGCAGAGACATATAGAGTAATCACACTGACAAATGGTGAGTAAGATATTTATGTAGAAATGAATGGAAAGAGATGAAACAATTATGAGTCAGCTGATTAAAAGATAGAAGGCTTGGGCAAAGGGTTTAACAAGAAAGCAGTCCAGGCAAGGCTGGAGCACAAGAAGAGTGGAATCTAAGAGTAAAAGTAAACAAGAAAGCACCCAAGGCATGAAAAGAGCAGAAACTAGGATAAAGAGATGGAGAAAAAAGAAAACAAAAGAGAAAAACATAACATTACCCCCCTGCTAGGGGTGGAAGACTCATGACACCTCAAAAGGCATTATAGGAGGGCCCAGGGGAGCCAGTGATGTTGGCCCAGCCAACTTTGTTGATAATGTCATCACAAAAGTCATTATCAGTGTGATATAAAGGAGAAGGGGATGACAAAACCGCAGGAGGGCAATGGTAAGAGCCCTGTGAATGGCAGGAGCCACAGGAGTGGTGAAAGAAGCAGAATGAGCTGTGGGAAGAGTTGTGGAAAGAACCAAGGGAGGAGGATAATGCAAAGGAGGAGATAAGGGGGTCAATAACATGGTGTTGAGCCAGGCAGTGAGCTTGAGTATGTCCAGGGTGCCAATAGAGGCAGTAGGGACATTGGTAGGAAGGGCAGTTGACATGGATGTGGCCCAAGCATTGGCAGTGAAAACAGGCCTTGTGAAAGCAAGGATAAGAGGGAGAAAAATGACTGTTACCATGTAGGCCAGTCCACCAGGCTTTGGCATATTCAAGGGCAGCAAGCTCATTGTCATTGAGGAAAGAGGATGATGTGGATGGAGTAGTGGGGGTATAATCCCAGGCAGCAGCCAGCTCACACATGTACCAGTCAAGGTCAGTGAGGAACTCACCCATCTCAAGCTAGTAGGCTAGAGCTTTGATGTTGGAGAGGAGCTCATGATGGATGGAAGTAATGAGGGCTTGAGCAAGGGAGACCTGAGCATAGGGGATACAAGCAAGGGCAGAGGCAAGGAGAAAAAGACAGAGGAGCTGCATATAAATTTGATAAATGAGCCACAGGGGTGAGAACATGTTGAGGTGTGAACTGATGGGGACAGTGAGGCATGAGTCCATGATGAAGGTCATGACATGGTGTGTATAATCAGGAGAGGGGGCACCTTAACAAAGGGCATGGGATGAGAGTGGGAGATTAATGCTGAGAATTCCAGCAGACATGGTATCAATTGCTGGAGAAGAAACAGGAATGGGAGTAACAATGGCTGGGCCAATGGAAATAGCAGGGGGTAAGGCTATGAAGTTCTCAGAAGGAAGCTTGAAAGCAAGTGCAGAGAGGGGAGAGGAGAAATGAGTATCTGTAAAGGAGAATGGAGAAGAAATAAGTAAGGGCTCAACAGAAGCTTCTGCAGTGGGAAGCTGTGATGAGGACATTGGTGGGGTGTCAAGAGGGGTATTGCATGAGTGGAAGCCTTGATCTATGGTAAAGGCCATTGTGATTATTTGAAGCAGTAAGTGGTTTTCTTGGTGGAGTGAGGAGGAGGAGCAGATAAGGGGAAGTGACAAGGGTGGAGGAGTTTATACTCATCCAGAGTGGACTGGGAACATTTCAAGTTCTGTTCAGGTTTCCAGGAGTCATCTTCTGCTAAGTACCCTTTTTATCAGATCAGAAACTAACAGTTACCCAGGGGACCTCAATATTTTAATATCCACTCTAATTCATATTCCTCCTCATCTTCTATAAGGTCCAGAGGTGAAGTGGGGAAACTCTTTCTGTAAATGTCATTTTCATGATAGGGCAATAACAATAATGCATGGAACACTGGGTGGATCTTCCATGTGGATGGAAGGTGAAGGCAATAGGTAATCAGGGAAAGGACTTCTGTGATAGTAAATGGTCCTTCCCATTTAGGAGAAAGTTTCAGGTGAACTATAGCTTGTTTCAAATTTCAAGCTTCTAACCACACTTTATCTCCCTTGGTAAATGGGGAAAAGGTAGAGCAAATGTGAGATGCCATGGTTTGGCAGGCTAGATCATATATGGCAAGGGCTTTGTCATGAGCAGCAAGGAGTGCCTTTGTGCAGTCAGCAACAGCAGGCATCAGTGACTCATTAATGATGGAAGAAAGGGCATGGGGTTCATATCCCATCATGAGATAGAACAGGGATTGCCCTGTAACAGAGTAAGGGTGGCAATTGTGGACAAATTTGGCATGGGTGATAGAATCAGCCCATCTGGTGGGATTAGAGCCACAATAGATGCAGATGTACATCTCAATCTTCTGGTTAACTTGTTCAGTTTCACTGTCAGATTAAGGATGGTACACAGTAGAAAGGGAGAGATTGTACTCAAGAAGTTTCCCAAGCTCCTTAGTGAAGGTAGAGGTAAACTAAGGGCCTTGATCAGAGATGATCTTGTTATAAATACCATAACAGAGGTATACTTTGTGGAAAAAGAGGGTGGCAATGCCCTCAGCTGTAATGGATTTCTTAGTGGGGCAAAGAATTATCTCCTTTGTAAATTTGTGGTTGACCACAACCAGTAAGACATCAAAGTTTGAGAATGGAGGGAGATCAGTAATAAGATCACAGGAGATTTGTTGAAAGGGGTGTGTGGCAGTGGAGCAGATGGGAGAGAGAGCAGGAGTAGAGGGGTGAGTGTTTACCTTATTCTGTTGACAAATGGGACATTCAGCAATATAGTTGTGGATGAAAGAGGCAAGGCCAGGCCACCAGAATTCAGCAGAGACAAGCTGATGGGTTTTGAGATAACTGGGGTGGCCAGCAGAGGGGTGGTCATGATAGCATTGAAGAATTTCATGATAAAGGTTAATAGAGGAGGGAATAAAGATGCAATTGCAGTAGGTGAGTAACCCATCAATTTCCTTCCAATCAGAGGTATGGAAGCAGAGGAATTTCTTATCTGCAGAAGCATCCTGTTTTTGCAGGATGAAGAGGTAAAGGGAATCCCCCTGTTAATGTTCCTTGATGTGCACAGAGAGGTTAACATTAATAAGGTTGACAAAGAGTTCAGAGGAAAGAAGGGTAACTTTCTAATTATCCTGGGAAGTGTCAGGACAGAGATCAGGGCAGTGAGAGAGGGCATCAGGTCTGGCAAGGGAGGTACTGGCAACATGGAAGAGTTGCAGGTCAAAGTTGGCAATGTTGAGAAGCCAGTGAGCTTGTTAGCAGTTAAGCTTCTGGGGGAATTTGAAATAGATCAGGTTTTTATGATCAGTGAAAACCTGAACAGGAGTAGAGGAGCCAAGAAGGTATTGCCTCCAGTCTTTCAGGGCACAAATAACCACAAGAAGTTTGCAATCATAGATATCATAATTCCACTTGGCAGCAGAGAATGTCTGGAAGAGATAAAAACAGGGGTGCCAGTCCCCATTCTCATCAGTTTGGAGAAAAATGCCACCAGATGCATAAGCAAAAGCATCAGTGGCAATGGCAAAGGGGCAGGCAAGATCTGGCATCTGCAATACCAGCTGGGATAAGAAGATAGCCTTAAGGGAATCAAAGGCTTTCTGGGCAGCAGGGGACCAAGACCAGGCCATAGACTTCTTGGTGAGATCAAGGAAAGGGTGGGCAATAGTGAAGTAATTAGAAATGAATTGCCTGTAGAAGTTAGCAAAGCCAAGGAAGAAGCAAATATCCTTGACTTTGGAAGGAGTAGGCCACTGGAAAATACCAGCAAGTTTGACAGGGTCCATGGTGAGTTTGCCAGAACAAACAATCATCCCTAGGTATTCAACCTGGGGAACAGTAAAGGTGCATTTCTCCAATTTAAGGTAAAGATTGAGTTCCATTATTCATTGAAGGACATGGGAGATGCATTCCTGATGGGTGTTAGCATCAGAAGAAGAGATAAGGAGGTCATCCATGTAGATGATGAGCCATCCTTTAGTGATCATGTCTCAGAACAAATCATTCATAAATCGCTGGAAAGTGGCAGGTGAGTTGTTCAAACCAAAGAACATTACCATAGGTTTGAAGAGCCCCTTATGTGTAATAAAGGCAGCTTTCCATTGATGTCCATCATGAATACAGACATTGTTATAACCCCATTGGATGTCAAACTTAGTGAAAAGCTAAGCATTCCAGAGTTTGTCAATGAGGTCGGAGATAAGGGGAAGAGGATAGGTGTCACAAATGGTGTGTTCATTAAGATACCTATAGTCTTGACATGGGTGGAGTTTGCTATTCTTCTTTTTGATGAAGAAAAAGGATAAAGCTTGAGAGGATTTGGAAGAATAGATCTTCCCTGCCCAAAGATTCTCTTCAAGGAATGTTTCTGTGGCCTGTTGCTCAGGGGGAGATATGGGGTAAACCTTACCTATCTTAGGAATGAACATGTCCTTCAGATTGATCTTATGATCATAGGAGTGAGAGGGTGAAAGGTGGTTGAGGGTTTTCAGAGTGTCAGAGAATACTAACAAAAACTAATTATATTTGGGAGGAAGGGTTGTCTTAGATTTGGCCTTTTCAGCCTTGATGGCAAGCTCAGTGGATGTAGTGAACTGAGCAACAGTAATTTCAGGGAGATAAGAAGAGCAGCAATCTAGGATCCTACTAGAATGTCAATTATAGAGTGAGTTATTGATCAATTGTTTGGGGGTAACATAGTTCAGGTAATGGACCAGGAGTTTATCATGAGGGACAATGATATCTTCAAGGAGTCCATTAAACTGGGGTTTATGGACACAGTTGACATGATAAATAGTGGCATTGGAAAGAGGATCTGAAATGGTGAGTTTATTTGCCATCCAGTCAATGGTGGGGTTTGTGGCCTGAAGCCATGGGTGTCCAAGGATAATGTTCTCCTTTCTGCATGCAATAACATAGCAGGAGACTGGGAGAATGGACTGTTCTAGGCAAAGAAAAAGACTACAAGTTCAGGTGATCTTGCCTTTCTTGTTTTCTGAGTGGTCAATATTCCAAATAACAATCAGTTTGGTGAGTTTTTTGGTGGGGAACTGGATCCTCTTGATGAAGTCCTAGTCTGTGCAGTTGATTTGTGCACTGTTATTGATGAGAGCATGAGTGACTACAACTTTCTTTGTGCAGGATAAGAGAAAGACTTGAATTGCTACTTTCATAGATTTCTTTAAAGCAGATACAAGTACAGGTGCACAAGAGAAGGAGGGAGTACCTTGTGTAGGGGAGGTACTCCAATTTAAAAACCCTGCTTTTCCATCTTCTTCTTTCTTTCTTTCTTCACTACTACTCTGGCCACCCCATCATTAGATTCATCATCACTAACCTCCTCTATCTTCATTGTTGATTCTTTGGCAGAGACTATCTTGATGTGAGGGGTTTTCTTGGGGTTGGTAGTGGAGGGAAAAGAAGCAGGGAAATTTGGGCAGGCAGTGTTGATATGACTGGGTTTCTGGCATCTGAAACAAAGCCTATTCTTGATGCAGAAGGCCCTTTCAGCTTTGATAAGACAGCCCTTCTTTATGGCATCAATGTCTATTGCATTTGGATCTTTCTCTGGTTTGGACATAGTGGGAAGGAATGTGGGAGTCCAGGTGAATGTGCAAGGATTCTTTCACTGTTGTTCTATAGAGTGAGTGCACTCCATAGTTCCTTGGAAGTGAGCAGCTTTGGTATACCACTCAGCAATAGTAAAGGGGATTGTATCCAGGTTGTGAATATGATAGGAGAGGTAGGACAAAAGTCCTGTTTCAAAGTAACTGATGAGGACATTGTTGTTAGTGATTTTAGCAGTGACAACACAGTTCTGGAACTCAGTGGTATATTTGGTGAGGGAAGGCATTCATTTGCCTTTCTTTCCCTGCTTCATCTGTATGTTAGCCAATCAGTGGATGGTGGTGTTAACTGTGTCCTATTGTTGGAAAACTTTCAGGAATGCAGTGGTGAAATGGGAAAACTTTCCCATGGTAATAGTCATGCTGAAGATACATTTCTTCTGGTATGATGCAGCCCACAATTGTGCTGGCCCTTTTGTCATAAACAAAAGAGCAAAGGTGATCTTTTTCTCATCAGAGTTGTAGACTGCACTGTTGACAAAGAGGTAGAACTGGACTGTGTCCAGCCAGTTCTTGACCTTGGATTGATTGCCATTGAAGTGCTCAGGGGCACTGAGATGAAGTTCCATAGGCTTGGTGGTGGAGGTGGATGAGCCAGACATGTTAGTAGATGGAGTGGGTTAGAGGAGGGTGAATGCAGGTCAGCATTGGATGGAAGTAGGTGATGGTGATGTCTGGGCTTGGGGGATCTGCAAGAAGGAAGAGAGTTTGTAAGCAAGGTCATGGTCTTCTTATACTTCTTCTTGAGAGGGAATGAGGATGTCTGCTAGTGTGTCTTCTGGTGTGGAAGGGCAATCCAGAGAGAAGGGGTTTTCAGGCTCTAAAGTGGACTCAAGGGGATCTAAGATAGAGGCATGAGGCTCACTCCAGAGGGAATCAAACAGTGAAGGTTGTTTGGATGGAATGGTGGGAGCAGACTATAGCAATAATAGCCACAAGTAGAATATGCTACTTCTTTTGTTATGCTAGGCCTGGGTAGGGACAGGTGCAGACCTTGCTGTGGATGAAGTGGAAGAAGTGAACCAAAGGTAAGCTTCAAAATGAGTAGAGGGCAACAAATGAAGTGTTGTGTCTGAATGGTACCAGCTACACTCCCAGGGGTGTGCTAAGATCAGACACTGATGATCCTCTGGTTAAGTGCCAGGACACAACAATGAATTCCAAGTATGTAGGTACAAGGATAAGTGGAGATGCAAGGACTGTGAGATAATTGCAAGGTAGAAGTAGTGTGAAGAAAGATGGGACAGGAAGTATGCTACTTTATAATTACATAAGCTTAGAGCATACTCTTCATATCATTGTCCTTAGTAGCTTAACATTGTTGAAACTGCAGGAAACTGCAGGATACTTGTAGTCACTAAGTATTCTAAGGTAACTAGTGATCCGATGTAACTGTTAGCTTATGTAAGCGGAAAATCGTAGGTAATCAACATATTCCAACAGACACCTACTAAGGTTCTCCACTTAACCTCTGCAGAGCATTCTTTCAATATGCATTGGGACAGAAGATTTGTGTATGACACTGTAACAAAGGCATACCCGATTACGTGACGATATTACGACAATTTGTCCTCGGAACGCAGTGTTTCATGTATCAACTGCGACTGCCGCATTATTTACGCGATCACATACTCACTGGATTATTTGCGCGGGCGGTGCCAGAAGACAACGCCAAGAGGGCGGCGGTGAGTTAGCTCACTGCCGTAGGAGTCTTTGATGAGATACTTGCCCCTGGTGGTCTTTTGACATTGCTGTGTTAGAATTTGGGTTTGCATCGTATTCATCTAAGCTCGTACAAGAATACTTGAGGTGCGTCGTAGTACGTATCATCCGAGACGCTGATCGTATCGCGTGATTAGGACGGGAGGACAAGAAAGTTAAAGTACGAAGCGGTTACATGACATTTGACCGATGATATAAACTGATTCGGGATGTGGCGCATAACAGGTTACTTATAGCACTTTTTCTCGTAAAGCACCTAATTCTAGCTTGTGGAGCCATCACGCATTGTGGTTATGGGCGCCCCATGACTCATGGCATCTGGATGTTAACTGGTATCCGATGTTGTGAACTAAGCCAGTGCGGACCATGTCCACCAACCCACTCCTTCCACTAAATGGTTCAGTGTTGTACTTTGCTGTTGTAATGACGACGGCATTTTATGGTGTAGCGTGCATGCAAACGTAAGTGCTGTTCACTCCAGAGTGTATCGCAACTATCGAAGTGCGCTCTTACCACCCGGACAGATTTTTATATTATGTACAGTACGCACTATTCTTTCTGTCCTCTTTCGTCGGCTTATCATATCGCCTTGCCAGTTGTCAGGAGGATCGTCTGCGTATGAAAGTCCTTGTAAGTCAACCTACGGACAACACCAATATGCTCATGGACCTTCGTTGGCAGGTGGCAGTTTTATGGTGAGCTACCATACTTTTTCGTTTACGATGTATCTGACGAGTCGCAATAGGGCACTCAATACGATCCACGAAGCTTTAACTATTTCTGGGGGTTTGCCTCTCTCTATATACATTCCTTGACTGTCTATTTCATGTCCCGTCTAGTATACAAATACCTCATGGCTGGCTTGTTGAATGGATCATCACTGTTTGTGACACCCCCGTGAGTGATTACCTTCAATCCCCGTCTTTCGTGCCTTGACTATCTTCCCAGCGAGCTTGTGGTGAGATCTGCTCTTAGTTCCCTCGGAAGGTTTACCCACAGATCATAGCTACTGTTACTCTTGACGGTACCCATGATATTGCCCTCTGATTGAGTACTGATGTCATTCAGGCCTTAGTTGCGGTGCCTACACAAGGCTACTTCGTCTATCGACTTTACCTCTGTGCGTCTCCCTCTTCCGCCCATTTTTTATTTGCCCACACCATGATAGTCAGCGGAAAGGGCACTTTTATACGATGCATATGGGTACGGATCTATACATACGGGATTTCTGTCTCGCTCAATCCCTACGCTTACGTAGGTTATCCTAGCAATGATCCAAATCGGTAGGACTATCAACTATTGGTTAGTCAATGCCTAACCAAGTGTTTACACCAGTTTTTTCTGCCTGTAGGCTGTCATTCGCTCTATCCATCTCCATAAGTGTCAATAATCACAACCCCAGTTTACGTTGGCAAAGTGCTATATATTTCAAATGGGTGTGTTTGTTTCTTTCCCTCACACTTTGATCTGCCTACGCACGTTTTCTGTCTGTTCCTCCAGCATACATATTACTACGGCCTATGAGCTCAGCAGCAATTACCTCGAGGTAGGTGTATACTTTATGCCCGGAACTGAAAGGCCTACTGTCTAGTGGACAGGACATAGGAACTGCGTCTCTGTTTGTTGCTGCCGGAGTGGACATCCTTATTGCCATATTCCTGACGTTCTTACTTCTCCGCGAACGCGCTCTGACTCAGATTGCAAGGTAAGTACACATGGTCGTGCGTCGTGTTTCCGAGTTGCACATGGGCCTAATAATGGGTTTTCGTTGCAAGTACGGCAAGCATTTTACAGCGGCTCACCGTGTTTGCGGTAAATACCGCCGTCTGGCCAGCCACGTTTGCGCTCTTGTCCTCCGTCTTAGTATGTACTGTTCCATCACTGGCACAATTGTCGGGAATCCTCATTGATCTAAATGCTATAGTTGCAAGTCTACCGGACGAATTTGCTCTGTGCTGTGTTCGCATTCCCGCTTTGCTCGATTTACTGTAACACTCTTCTGGCCAACTTGAATGCTCGGTCGTATGTTCGGGGTGAAGTGACGGTGCACGATATCGACGTGGACGGCTCTGGTTCACCGGTGTTCAGTAGCACTAGGTTCGATGAACGGCATGAAGAACTGCAGATGGACCTTCCATTCGTCAAGTAGTTTTTCGGTGTTCAGATGCAATTCGCTTATCACACCACTATTGTCGGGGTAGGAAGCGTGGATACTTGCAGAGGTGGTGAAATTTCTTGTTGCTAAACAGTCTATGACACAAGGGAGTGCGTGAGCTTGAGACGGAGTCCCGCTGAACTAGCACTTAGTCCACTTATCCGCGTTTCCTTCCATTTATTAGAGCGGACCACCTGTTTATCTGTTTACCTGTTACACACCGACTTCGCTAGGTGCGCGGTCACTTCCCTGGACGCAGAAATGAAGTATGCTATGCATAGATACTGTGCCATTGGTATTCATTTGTTGGCGGTTAGGACAGATGAATTATGACTTGGCGATGTATCAGAGCATGAAAGCATTCGTACCTGGTGATTGGCAGTGGTTAATGTAGCTGACAGGCACGGGCCTGAATGCACCCAGTGAATGACATTTGGGACAGACTGTGACAGTCCTAGGCTGCTGTATCCTCAGGCTCTCCGCCCGTGTGTCGGTCCGTCGAGCACCCCTCCTCGATGATCGGAGTCGGGTTATGTAGGGGAAACTTCGCCTCGTACAGTACGGGTAGGAATAGGTAAGGGCAACTGGATAGGTAATTGTTGGGGACCAGGCCGGATAGTATACACTGACGAACCCATCCCTACCTACACTCCCTACACTTCCTTTTTTGGACTACCGCCGACCGCTACCTCCAGTCCATTACCATTGACTGGAGGCTAACTGCCTAAACCTATAGCCCGGCATACCCTTCCAACAGGTTATGAGCCCTGTATAGTGCAATGTCCCTCAACCCAACACACAGCAGACAACCCACCCATGATGAGACAGTGGAAAGACTCAGGCCCGCAGTGTTCCCTAGATATGAAAATACTGTCACTCCCAACATACCCATCAGTTGGCTACACATCCCACAACCATGCAGACCACCATCCCACAGCTCCTCACACTCCAGAGCGTTGATCCAATACTTCCTGGATGAATCATCAGACTCTAAGGACAAAATCCACTTCACTCTCAAATGGAGCATTGATCCATCAAAATATACTCACCTATTTCACCTCAAACTAAAGCTGACAGAGCTCAACTATGCCACATGGACAGGAATCATGCAGTGTGCCCTAGAAATGGTTAAACTCCATGGCTATCTTGATTTCCAGTTTACCAAATTATCTGGGCTTACATAAGAAATCTGATGGCACCTGGCTTGCTGGCAGAAATCAAACCTATTCATCAGCTTGATACTCACAGCAGTGATAATGGAGGAGGTGTAGAACCAACTAGGACACTTACTTATAGCAGTGGAGATTTGAAATGGAGCATGCCAACTATATGCAGGCACTATGGCCATAGACTGGATCATGTTCATAACATTACTAGCCACCATCCAATATATGGATGGGAAGAATCTAGCAGTGCACATTGCAAAAATAAAGTCATACTATTGTGATCTTATCCTAATGAATAAAAATATTGATGGACTAGCATTTCATTTGGTCTAAGGGGGTATGTTAGGGACTAGACCAGATAGTATACATAAATGAACCCATTTCCCCCATACTCCACAACAAAACAGTGTCACAGAATGCTTTAATTAAATCACCCATGAAAATACCTTTACAATATGGGACTATTTAAAGCCTTCTGGCCCAAAGCCCATAAGTACACAAATTACATCCATAATCACTATCTTACCTGTGCACTAATGCAATTCATGCCAAACAAGGCATTCTATGTTAGAAAACCAAGCATGGAAACACTATATATCTTCTGATTCTAATGTCATGTCTGTATATCATTTGAATAACACCAGAAACTTGACATTTACTCCATAGATAGGATGCTCTGCAGTTTTGAATGTGGATCCAAAGCCTATAAAGTCTGGCTCCCCTTCTGTTAAAACTTTCCATCCCACTAAAAAGAGGCTGTTAAAACCTATACCAAGACAAGTATACTTTTAACCAGTTTCTCTTTTTTTTAAATGAAACCCTTGATGCTGGAGAAAGATCAGAACTCTGGAGTACTCCAGAGAGTTTCAGGGAAATCTAGGAAGGGTTTTAATGGTCGAACAGGACTTGGCTTCACCTTATATGATGTGCCCTTGCACTTCTCTGTTGTTCTGATTTACATAGATGTTGGGGTGGGTAATAAGCTATCTCTATGCTCAACAGAAGGGACAGGCAGGACAAGGAGAGTCAAGCCTAGTCATGGGGGTGAGGCTTTATGACTCCTTTGAGAATATTGCATAGCCTTGGAGGTACTCCGGAGTAACCTGAAGGGTCAGAGTGAGCCCAAGGGCTCAAGCAGAGTGAGGACAATGACAAGAGGATTTTCTGGTGTTTTTGTTATTATTCATACTGAGGTACAAGATACAGAACTACAGTACTTATACCTTAAAGAGGCAGAACTATCTAGAAGTGTAATGAAATGAGACAGGTGCAAACTCAGAAGTGAAGCAGATGTCTAGATATCTAGGAAACAAATGGAGATGTCAGGAAGACAATGTCCAATCATGTCAGACTAAAACTGAAGGGTGACAGGATAAAACAGGGGAGAGCAAGGAACAGGAATGGAATAGGAATAGTAACAATGATGGTAACAGTAGCTGACCAGGAGTGGTAATGGAGTTATATTGGGATGATCCAGAGATAACAAAGGGGAACTAGGGTAGTACTTAACTGGAGCAGAGATAGACTGGAAGCAGAATGGGGTGGAGTGAAAGTGGAAGCCCAGGGAAGCATATAACACTGAGGGGCAGGAAGTGTACATGCATAACTGGAAGAGACTGGAATGGTGATGGAGTGCCAGAGTTGCCTGGAGGGAAGTCAGAGGGCTGGAGTGGCTTACTAGATATGAAGACCAATTGTAAGCTGGGTCAGAATGGGGTTGGAATTTGGGTTGGAGGTTCAGGATATGACAGGATACATAGGCACCTGCTTTGCTTATGAAACAACTCCTTTCACATCTTCATTCCCTTCTTAGATAATCTGCCTTCCTGAGGTATAAGTACTGGAGTTCTGTATCTTGTACTGGAGTTGGAATATCAACCATAACATAATGTTACAATCCCCTCCCAGACCCCTCCTATGTCACAACTTGACATTGTGCCCTACCTCAAGTCCCTCAACTTACTCCACAACTTGATGTCATGTCTCTTATTGGAAAAAAGCCCTACAGCCTATCTCAGACCTCCAATAGTTTCTGACCCCTCTGTAAATCAGGGCACTCAGTACTAGCATAAGGGTGCACCACATAAGGTGAAGCCAAGCCCCATCCACTCCAGAGTTATCTGGAGTACCCCTGGAGTATGTCAAAATAATTATAACAGTATATTTCAACTTTTACTTGTGCTGGTACTGCTATCATGTTTATTCATGTAACCAGAGCTCACTCCTGTGCTGTTCTAGATCAGTTCAAGAGCTTCTCTGCTCACCATGCACCAGGCTTGGCCTCACAGGCTCCTGCTCCCTCCCACTTGTTCATACCTAGTGCTCCAGTTGATGAAGCCCCTGATGTTTCCAAGGTTCCTCAACCTCCCCACATCCCTGACAACCATGGCACCCAGCCAGGAGTACCAGATGAACCTGGAGATGATCCCTTCAATAAGTATTCTAATATTCTGGAGAATGACCCTAAATCTTTTCCAGATCCAGAATCTATTCCCATTTACCATGACACTATCACCAATCTCACTAGTGCCATTCATGGATTAGCTCACTCTTCCTGTTGTACCCCTGAAACATCACAGCATACCAAAGTATGGGAACCAGACCAGTTTGATAGAACTAATCCCTGGAAGCTCTGCATTTTTCTGGTGCAATGCGAATTAAATTTCCAGGATCATCCCAAAGCCTTTGCCAATGATTGAGCCAAGATCACTTATGCTCAGTCCTACCTTAAGGGCATGGCATTGGAATGGTTTGAGCCTGACCTTCTTCTTACTAAAGACCCTAACTTCTGCCTCTTGTAAATAGACAATTATAAGGAGTTTGTTCAGGAACTCCAGACCAACTTTGGACCCCATAACCCAGTCAGAGATGCAGAGCACCAGCTAGACCAGTTGACTATGAAGGATGGTCAATAAATCAACAAATATGTAGTTGAGTTTAACAGAATTGCATCTCAAGTCCAGAGTTACAGAGAAGGTGCCTTCTGCCACTATTTATATAATGGTCTTCCAGACCACATCAAAAATGACCTTTCCTGTGTTGGTAAGCCACTGACACTCATTAAGCTGTGCCAGCTGGCCCAGACCATTGATGCTTGTTACTAGGAGTGCAAATTCAAAATCAGCCAACAAGGGAAGTCATCTCATCTGTCCAAGTCCTTTGATAAACCCACCATATCCTCTGCTTTGACCTCTGGCCCTAATGAATCAAGGAACAAGTCAGCTACTTACTCTGGCTCCTTCAAGTCATCCATTCCCCAGAAACAGGACTTATCATTCAAGCTTGGTAAGGATGGTAAGCTCACTATCAAAGAATGTAAGTGTCAACTAGAGAATCACCTTTGTTTGTTCTGTGGTATTACAGGGCATATAGCAAAGGACTGCCTCAAGTCTTTCTCCAAGGTAGCCAAAGCTCATGCTGCCAAAACCTCTGCTCCAGAAACCAAACTGGAGGCCTCTGCCTTAGAGGCAAAAAAATAGTCCACAGCCTCCATGACTCCACATGGGCTGGAGGTTGTGTTAATCCTTCCCATGCTTTACTGGAGGTTAAACTTAATGCATCCATTCTTTTAGATAATGCTTCACTTATGCCTCTCATCACCCTTGTTTTACAAGAAATTCCTCTGTTTTCCGCCCTAATTGACTCTGGTTCTTTAGATTGCTTTGTAGACACCAAGTTAGTTAGTACTTACAATCTTCTGACTTATTCCATTCCTCTGTTGCAGCTCTGACTGTTTGATGGCTCTTCCAATTCTATGATTATGAATGCCATTGATCTTTCTGTTTGTTTTGAAACCAGTGATATTACTCTGATAATGTTCTATGTCACTCTGTTGGATGGATCTAGTTCTCTTGTTCTAGGACACAACTGGCTTGCCCACTACAATCTGTTGATTGACTGGATATCAAGTCATATCTCATTTTGATTATCTAAACCAAACATGCCAACACCTCTGAGCTTATCTCCACAGCCTCCAGTTTCTTTGACCCAAGCTGACTCTGAACCTGATTCACCATGTTTCCATGACCCCAAACCTCTGTTGATTGAGCTACTTAGCTCATTAGCATTCACATGTATCTGTAGTCTTGATGGCTCAGTCCTGTTCTATCTGCAGCTCTGATCCCCAGAGAGTCATCTCTGTTCCACTTCCATTGCTTCTCCTCCAGCTGACCTTTCTGGCATTCCTCAGGAATACCACAACTTTGCCAATATGTTTAGCAAAAGCAAGGCATCTACTCTTGCCCCTCACCACAAGTTTGACCTGAAGATCAATCTGGAAGAAGGCACTTCACCACCTGTTGACACCATCTATTCCCTATCACCCTTTGAGCTTGAAGCACTCAGGGCTTTTCTCAATGAATATCTTGCTACTGGTTTCATCTGACCCTCTGTATCTGCTCACACTGCCCCTGTCCTCTTCACCCAGAAGAAGGACAGATCCCTCCAGTTGTGTGTAGATTTCCAAGGACTCAACAAGATCACAAAGAAAGACTGCTACCCCTTTCTGTGCATCTCTGATCTCCTTGATGCTCTAAGCCATGCAACCATCTATATCAAACTCAACCTTAGGCATACTTACCATTTAATTCATATTGCTAAGGGTAACAAGTGGAAAACCTCCTTCTATATGCACTATGGCTCCTACAAGTGGCTTGTCATGCCATTTGGGCTCACCAATGCCCCTGCAGCTTTCCAGCAGTTTGTCAATTCTATCTTTGCCAATCTTCTTGATGTTTCAGTGATTGTTTATTTGGATGATATCCTAATTTTCTCCACTGACTGGATATCTTATACCTAGCATGTCTGCAAAGTCCTCCACCACCTCCAGAAGCATGGCCTTTTTGCTAAACCTGAGAAATGTGAATTCTATACTGATTTCACTGAGTATCTTGGGTACCTACTCTCTTCTTCCAGGCTCACAATGTCCCCTGAAAAGGTTCAATCTATCCTAGATTGGCCCAAGCCTTACAATATTAGGGATATCCAGTCCTTCCTTGGTTTCACTAACTTCTATTGCTGCTTCATCTGGGGCTACTCTAATATCATTGTTCCCCTGATTTGCCTCACCCACAAGTCTGCTCATTGGAATTTCAACACTTCTTGTCATGCTGCTTTCCAGCACCTCAAGGATGCTTTTACTTCTGCTCCTATTCTGACCCATTGAGTCCCCAATGCTTCTCTCATCATTGAGACTGATGCCTCTGACTATGCAATTGCCAGAATCCTCTCACTCCAGTGCCTGGACAATGAGGTCCTCCCTGTCACTTTCTATTCACATATGCTCACTGTGCCAGAACTCAACTATGACACCCATGATAAGGAGCTCCTTGCTATTTTCACTGCATTCAAGACCTGGTGTCATTACCTCAAAGGTTTCAGTTCTCTGGTGGATATTGTCACTGACCACAAGAACCTGGAATATTTTGCTACATTTAAACTTCTGATCTGCCAGCAAGCCCAGTGGTCAGAGTTTCTTTCTCAGTTTAATCTAATCATCCATTTTTGCCCTGGCCATTTAGGTACTAAACCTGATGCTCTAACTAGATGATGGGATGTCTATCCCAGTAAGGGGAATGGCAACTATGCCCTTGTCAATCTGCATAACTTCCAGCCTGTGTTCACACAGGAACAACTTGCTGCATCCCTCCAGGCTTCCTCCCTAGCATCTCTAGTATTCCAGTCTGCATCCCTCTTTGACATTGAAATCCTCCATTGTAACATTATCTTGGCACTCTCTTCTGACTCCACTGCCTCTATCTACTGTTCCAGTATCCTCTCATTCAACTCTCGTTGGTCTAGAGACCCAGGAGGTTTCTTGTGTCTGGACAACCACATCTATGTCCCCAATGCTTCTGATCTCCACCTCCAGGTCCTCTGCTACAAACACGACCACCTCTTATCTGGACACTTTGGTCAGAATTGGACACTGGAGCTTATTTGCTAAGAGTATACCTGGCCTGGCATTCAAGCATTTGTCAAGGAATATATTTCTTAATGTACAGCTTGTGCCCATGCCAAGATACCCTGTCACAAACCCTACAGTTTCCTCAAGCAGCTCTCCATTCCAGAAAAGCCATGGAATTCCATCTCTATGGATTTCATTAAACAGCTCCTGGCTTCCTCCAGTCACTCCACCATCCTTGTTGTTGTAGATCATCTATCAAAGCAGTGTATCTTCATCCCTACAGATAACAATGTGACCTCCTCAGAGCTTGCTAAACTCTTCTTACTCCATGTTTTCTCCAAACATGGAGTTTTCCCCCACATCACCTCCAATCAAGATTCCAAGTTTGTTTCCCATTTCTTCCATTTCCTGAGTCAAGCCCTCAACATCTGCCTCCACTTCACCTCCAGGTATCATCCAGAGGGTGACAGTCAAACCAAGCAAATAAACCAAACCCTGGAGCTGTTATAAACATTTCAACATACTCTGGAGTGGACAGGGCTTGGCTTCACCTTATGTGGTGTGCCCTTATGCTAGTACTGAGTGCCCTGATTTACAGAGGGATTGGAAACTATCAGAGGTCTGGAATCAGCCATAAGGCTTTTTCCCAACAAGAGGCATGATGTCAAGTCATGAAGTAAGTTGAGGGACTTAGGGTAGAGTATAACATCAAGTTGTGAGGCAGGAGGGATCTGGGGGGAATTATAATGTCATGTTATGGTTGATATTCAAACTAAAGTACAAGATACAGAACTCCAGTACTTATACCTCAGGGAGGCAGATTATCTAAGAAGAGAATGGAGATATAAAAGGAGTTGTCTCATAAGCAAAGCAGGTGCCAATGCATCCTGGATATGAATGGAGATGTCAGAGGAGACAATGTCAAATAATGTCAAACTAAAACTAAGTGATGATAGGAAGAAGCATGGCACAAAGGAACAGGAACAGAAAGTGAGGTTGGAGGAACAACAGAGTTGTATTGGAATGGTACAGAGTTAGCATAGGTAAAGTTGTAATTAATCATTAGATAGGAAAAGATGGAGGTAAAGGGAACTAGGAAACATGCAGCTTAAAGCATAAAAGCAACCAGAGTTGCATCAGAGACATAGCAGAGTTGACCTGTTGGCATGGGATGTGACAGGAGCAGTATCTATGCATTTATTGCAACTATCAGCAGGATAACTGGTCTGAACTCCTGCCCCTCATGGAGTTTGCTTATAACAATGCCCCTAATGCTACCACAGGTGTTTCCCCTTTCTTTGCTAACAAGGGCTATTATCTAAACATCTCTGTGCATCCAGAATGCAATCTCATCTCTAACTGAGCTTAAGAATATGCCATTGACCTTGACTCTCTCCATGCCTTCCTTCATGAAGAAATAGCTGCTGCCCAAGTCAGATATCAAGGATCCATAGATATCCAATGATCTTTGGCACTGGACTTTAAAGTAGATAATCAGGTATTTGTCAAGGCTAAGTACTTCAGGACTACCCAGCCATCCAAGAAACTTGCCAAAAAGAACTTAGGTCCTTATCCCATTATTGCTCAGGCAGGCTCACTGTCCTTTACACTTCATCTCCCAGAGAACATGAAGTCTGTTTACCTGGTCTTTCATGTTTCTCAACTTGAACTCTCTATCTCCAATATGATCCCTGATCATGTGCAATTACCCCCACCACCAGTTGAGATTGACAGTGAACTGGAGTTTGAGATCTATGAAATTCTAGACTCAAAAATAGATTGTAGGCAAAGAAACTGCAAATTACTATATTTGGTTAAGTGGTTAGATTATGAGGATACTGATGAGGAGACCTCATGGCTCCTTGCCACTAAATTAGGTCATGCTTTGGAGATCATTGAGGAGTTTCATCTCCATTATCCAGACAAACCTGGGCCATCTTATGATTAACCAACTGAGTAGTGAATTTAGTGACCTAGTCACAAGATCCTCTAGCTACTCAAAGCTTGCCTTTTTAACCTCCTTATCTACCATGGAAATTCCACCAATCTTTGCACAAAGTTTGAACAGCTCTGCTGCCACCTCATTAACCTCTCTGTTCTCACTCTCCAAACTCCTGGCTTCTCCAGTTTCCTCCACCCATGCCTTTCCCAACACATCAACCAGCCACCCCAGCAGCTGGTTCTTGCATTTTACCTCCCACCTTACCTTCCTGCCCATCTTTCTTATTGACATCTCTATCAGGCAATAGCCCTCAGCCATCTGCTGAAGACCCTCCTCTGTCTTCTCTGAGTCTGCCCTGCTATTGGGCACCCTTTTCTCTCCCACCTTCTGTCTCTGCTTCCTCTCCAGCTTCTCCTGGCCAGGGTGGTCACACCTCATCTTTGCCTCTATACAGGCAAGGTATGATATTGACTTGCCTGGGCCCACCTCACACTCCAGTCCCCAGTCATCACACCTCTGATACCCCAGTCCCTCTTTTGCTTTTCTTTTGCCATTGCTGCTACTCAACCCCATCTGGGCTTGGTGAAGTTCCTTTACCTAAGCCAGGTTTGAGCACTAGGCCCTGATTACATTTCCAGTACTCAAATGTTTCTGGACTGCCTCCACTGCTTTCTATGCCTTCTCCACTTTCTTTCAAGCCTTCTCCTCTCTCCTTACTTTCCCCCACCACTTCTGCTTGGTGTACTTTGCATTGCCAAGCTCCTCTTTGTCTTTGATGTGCTCCCCAAGGCACTCATTAGACCAGATGTGAATGTCAGTGAATGGAGACATGATAAGAGGAACTAGTGTGGAAGTCTCTGGGGTGGTATTTACTTTTATGGATTTCTGGCCAGCTAAACCCTGATGCCTGCTCTGCTCACTTATTCATTGAAAGCACATGCTTCACAGCCTTCAGGGGTTCAGGCCTTAAGAGGGGAATATTGTTATATCCCATGCCAATGGGTCAACTCTGCTATGTCTCCAGTGCAACTCCAGTTGCTTGCATGCCTTAAGCTGCATATTTCCTAGTTCTCTTTACCTCCATCTTTTCCTATCTAATGATTGGTTATAACTTTACCTACACTAACTCCATACCATTCTGATACAACTCTGTAGTTCCTCTGATCTCACTTCCTGTTTCTATTTCTTTCTGCCTTGCTTTTTCCTGGCATTATTTAGTTTCAGTTTAACATTATTCAATGTTGTCTCCTCTGACATCTCCATTTGTATCCAGGATGCATTGGCACCTGCTTCACTTATAAGACAACTTCTTTTATATCTCCATTCTCTCCTTAGATAATCTGCCTTTCTGAGATATAAGTACTGGAGCTCTATATCTTGTACTTTAGTTTGAATATTAACCATAACACAACATTATGATCCTCTTAGACCCTCTCCTGCTTCATGACTTGACATTGTACCTCTCATTGGGAAAACCCCTATAGCCTATCTCAGACCTCTGGTAGTTTCCAACCCCTTTATAAATCAGGGCACCTGATACTAGCATAAGGGCACATCACATAAGGTAAAGCCAAGCCCCATCTACTCCAGAGTTATCTGGAGTACACCCAGAGTACATCGCAATTTTATAACACTATCAGCACCATCTACTCTTTTTTGTGTTATAGTCCGCATTTTTCATTTTTCAATCACATGACTTTATCTTATCTATTCACATGGTTATCTAATCTTTTATCTTATCAGGTCACGTGATGGGTCATATGACAGGCCTAGACCCAGGGCATAGGGTTAGCCTTATGTCTTTAGACCACTTTTTATTTCCACTTTCTTCCATTATAGAAGCCTTGTTTTCTTTCAGCCAATTGGCTATTCTCATAAGTGCTTCTCTTCCATTTGATGGTGCCTCAGGGTCTGTGGGAATTCTCCCATCAGGGTCTTGGTCTGTGTGCCATTCTGTACTGTATAAATACTGTAGCTCTAGCACATCTCAAGCCCCAGTCTTGAGCATTTGTATTATCTAGTGCAAGTGTCTCTATATACTCATTTGCCTTATTCTTATTCTACCAATACCAACACCAATATTGACATCAAAGCCCTTCATTAGGGATATAATGCTCCTCTTGCACACCATTCAAGATTGCTCATAACATTTTACCTTCTAAGCTTGAAGTGCTCAGAATCTTCTTAGATAAATACCTCTCTATGGAATTCATCCATTCCTTCTCATCTGCTCATATTGCCCCTGTCCTCTTCATCCAGAAAAAGGATGGATTCCTCTGGTTATATATAGATTTCTGAGAACTCAACAAGATCATGAAAAAAGACCACTATCTCCTTCCATGCATCTCTGATCTTCTTGACACTCTGAGCCACACAACCATCTATATCAAGCTTAACCTTTGGCATGCTTATCATTTAGTCCACATTGCTGAGGGCAATGAGTGGAAAACCTCCTTCCATATGCACTATGGCTTATATGAGTGGCTTATCATGCCATTCAGGCTTACCAATGCTCCTGTGGCTTTTCAGCAGTTTGTCAATTCTATCTTTGCTAATCTTCTTGATGTTTCTGTAATCATTTATTTGGATAATATCCTAATTTTCTCCACTAACTGGACATCCCATACTGGGCATGTCCATGCAGTTCTCTGCTGCCTCTGGATACATGGCCTCTTTGTCAAACTCAATAAATGTGAATTTCATACTAATTCAACTGAGTATCTCAGATACCAGCTCTCTCCTTCAGGGCTCACTATGTTCTCTGAAAAGATTCAATCCATCCTGAATTGGCCCAAGCCTCACAAAGTTCACAACATCCAGTCTTTCCTTAGTTTTGCTAATTTCTACCACTGCTTCATCTGGGGCTACTCTGACATCATCATTCCCCTGACTTGCCTCACTCACAAATCAGCTCATTGGGATTTCAATGCTTCTTGTCATGCTGCTTTCCAGTGCCTCAAGAATGCTTTTACTTCTGCCTCTATTCTGACCCATTGGATCCCTGATGCTTCTCTTATCATTGAAACTGATGCTTCAGACTATGCTATTGCTGGAATTCTTTCACTTCAGTGTCCAGATGATAAGATCTGCCCTGTTACTTTCTGTTCACATACTCTTACTATGCCAGAACTTAACTATGATACCCATGATAAGGAGCTTCTTGCCATTTTCACTGTGTTCAAGACCTGGCATCATTATCTTGAAGGTTCTGGTACTCCAGTGGACATTGTTACTGATTACAAGAACCTGGAATACTTCACTACATCTAAACTTCTGATCCACTGGCAAGTCTGGTGGTTGAAATTTCTCTCCCAGTTCCATCTAACCATTTGTTTTTTCCCTGGTCATTTAGGTGCTAAACCTGATGCTTTGACTAGATATTGGGACATCTATTTCAAAGAGGGGAATAGTGACTATGCCCATGTCAATCCATACAACTTTCATTCTGTGTTCACACAGGAGCAACTCACTATGTCCCTCTGAGCTTTCTTCTTAGCATCTCCAGTCTTCTGGTTTGCATCCCTCTTTAACCTCAAAACCCTCCATCATGACATCCTCTCAGCACTCCCTTCTGATTCCACTGCCTCTATCCACTTGTCCAGCACCCTCTTGCCCAACTCTCATTGGTTTAAAGATCCAGAAGGTTTCTTGTGTCTGAATAACTGCATTTATGTCCCTGATGCCTCTGATCTCCACCTCCAGGTACACCATTACAAGCACAACCACCTCTTATCTGGACACCTAAGTCAGAACCAGACACTGGAGCTCATCTGCTGAGAATATACCCAGCTAGGCATTTGAGCATTTATCAAAAAGTATGTTTTTTCATGTACAGCTTGCACCTACACCAAGGTACCCTGTCACAAACCCTATGGTTTTCTCAAGCAACTCTTCATCCCAGAAAAGCCATGGAATTTCATCTCTATGGATTTCATCAAATAACTTCCAGCTTTCTCTGGTCACTCCACCATCCTTGTTATTATAGACTGTCTATTGAAGCAGTGTATCTTCATCTCTACAGACAATAGGGTAACCTCCCCAGAGCTTGCTAAACTCTTCCTATTCCATGTCTTCTTCAAACACAGAGTTCCCTTCTATATTACCTTCAATTGTGGTTCTGAGTTTGTTTCCCATTTCTTCCATTTCCTGGGTCAAGCCCTCAACATCTGCCTTTACTTTACCTTCTGAATGGTCAAACTCCCTTGTGGAGTTTGCTTATAACAATGCCCCTAATACTACCATAGGTGTTTCTCCTTTCTTTGCTAACAAGGGTTACCATCCAAACATCTCCATTCACCCAAAATGTGACCTTACCTCTGACTGAGCTTGAGAATATGCCATTGACCTCAACTTACTCCATATCTTTCTTCATGAGAAAATAGCTGCCATCCAAGTTAGATATCAAGGACCTGTAGATACCCAACAATCTTGGCACCAGACTTTAAAGTAGGTGATCAGGTATTTGTCAAGGCTAAGTACTTTAGGACTACACAGCTGTTCAAGAAACTTGCCAAAAAGAACTTAGATTCTTATCCCATTATTGCTCAGGCAGACTTACTATCCTTTATACTCCACCTTTCAGAGAACATGAGGTCTGTTCATCCAGTCTTTCACATCTCTTAACTTAAATTCTCTGTCTCCAATGTAATCCCTGATCACATGCAATTACCTCTACCACCAGTTGAGATTGATGGTGAACTGGAGTTTAAGATCTCTGAAATCCTAGACTCAAAAATAGACTGTAGGTGAAAAAACTGCAAATTGCTATATTTGGTTAAGTGGTCAGGTTATAAGGGTACTAATGAGAAGACCTTGTGGCTCCTTGCCACTGAATTAGATCATGCTTTGAAGATTGTGGAGGAGTTTCATCTCTGTTATCCAGACAAATCCAGGCCATCTTATGATTGACTAACTGAGTAGTGGATCTAGCAATCTAGTTACAAGATCCCCTATCTGTTATGGTGTTGATCTCTGAATGACCTGTTCTAACCCTAAATGGTCTGCCTTGAGAGGGTGCATCAGTTTCAGTGTCAGATTCAGATTGAATAGAATAAGAGGGTAATGTAAACTCAGGGTAGCAAAGCCTAAGGAGCCATTGCCCTCTTATTCTATTCAATCTGAATCTGACACCAAAACTGACATACCCTCTCAAGGCAGACCATTTAGGGTTAGAATGGGTTATTCAAAGGACAATATAACACTTGATTAAGACTTTACCTTACTTAACTGGGTATAAGTGTTTGTCCAGACTCCAAGCTCATTAATATCTTGAGATTTCATAATAAAGAAAGAATTTATACCACCTAGCAAATTGAAGAAATGTCCCACTTCACACATCATACACCAATACCAACATTGGACCTGGGCAAGTTGTTAAACTGTTTATGGACCTAAGCATGTCCTTAAAAGATTTTGGCAACATCTAGTGTCATTAAGAAGCTAGGTAACTTGGCAAAACACCTTAGCATATTTAATGTTGTTAGGATCTGGGCATATCTTGAAAGGCCACTTCTTTTAGTTCTAGAGGACACCTTGGGACACTTTCACATGAATGCAAGCCTTTGGCCTCTGTGGTTCACATCTGGGCATCATCTAGTGCCCATCCTCTCTTGCTGCTGTTTATGGGTGTTATATAACCCTTGTTACTGAACACTGAAATTGATTAGCCAAACTGTCATACAGCAAAATTATCATAGATCATTGTCACTCATTAAATTGTACAGGCTTAGTACTGAAGAATGAAAGACTTAGTTGCAAACTAGAAGTTTTAGGAAAATGCTTATCAAATCATTCCAGTTGTGGGTACTTGCAGCAAACCCTCTACATTATATATTCAGAACACAGGAAATTGGGATACCTCTGTGAAGTTCTCTGATAGAATGGATCAAGTTGAAAGAATATATACAAGCTATAGTCAATCATTGACTTTAAAAAAGTATCAAGAACATAGATCATTGGAAAGAAAAAGTAGAAGTCCAGAACATTTGTTTTAGGCTTTGGGCAAGCATTGATAAAGGTATTTGTTTGGAGTTTGCATTTCATTTGCCAGTGTTGTCAAGCTAGTTAAGCAAGTAAACTAAAGAGACCAGAAGCTTTTAGATTGAAGAAAAGAAAGTTTGATAAAGTTGATTGAGGAAGCCTTGAATAAGAAAGAATCAAAACAGGACCAAGAATGATCTGTTCAGAAAGAGTGGTTTTGGTTTTCAGGTTGAACAGACCATAATGTCTATAAATAAAGAATTCATATCTGAAATCAAGTATTAAGACTAGAAAGGAAGATCAATGATCATAACTGAAGAAGACATCTAGCTATTTGAGATAATACATGAAGGTTTACTCTAATCAAGTCAAATCCTTAACTCTTGGTGAAAGATCAAGATAAGTCCATAACAACTATAAACTATATGGGTCTGAGATAACATTAAACTATCAGAGTCTTTTAGTAAGCAAAATCAGATGAAAGTTGAGGTCACATCTAGGGCCTTGATAAGTAGAAAGGAAGTAACTGAAATGAGAAAGCAAGTCTTTGAGTATGCAGACAAAAGGGTTAAAAACCAAGTAGATGCAGAAAAAGCGTCAAGTACTGTGAAGAAGAATTCTGAAGAATTGAAGAAAATTGATAATAATGACTGTCTTGTCAGGATAGGATGGATCTCTGAGTCTTGGAGATAAGGAGGATATTTGATGGTTCACTCTTCAAGGATTTAGAGTTTTTATTCACAGGAAATTCAGAGAAGCAAGGCCAAGTGGAAGAATCAGTCAGGAAAATTCTAGCAGGAAGTTCAGGTGGTTTAGTCCATTATTCAACCAATTGAAGATTGTCAAGAAGAAAGTCTATTCGCTAGAAAACACCCCTGAAAAGGGAATAATAACAAAGAAAGATTTTAACACTTGATTATGCTATTCAGAGAGTGCCTGATGAAGAAAATAATCAAGTGCAAGGAGACAAGTATTTAGCCATGGACATGAAGAGAAACAGATTTGAAGAAAGTCATTTTCGGAGTTGAATGAGCATCACCAGATGAAAGAAGATTTATCCCTGAGTAGAAAGTGTTATAGTCCGCATTTTTCATTTTTTGATCACATAACTTTATCTTATCTAACCACATGGTTATCTAATCTTTTATTTTATCTAGGCATGTGACAGGTCACATGACAGGTCTAGACCCAGGGCATAGGGTTAGCCTTATGTCTTCAGCCTGTGCTTCATTTCCACTTTCTTCTATTTTAGAAGCCTCACTTCTTTTCAGCCATTTGCTATTCTCATGAGTGCTTCTCTTCTTTTTGATGGTACCTAAGGGTCTGTGTGAATGTTCCCATCAGGGTCTTGGTCTGTGCACTTTTCTGCATCATATAAATACTGTAGCTTTAGTATAACTCAAGCTCTAGTCTTGAGCACTTGTATTATCTAGTATAGTGTTCTTCTCATATAAAAACTCATTTGCTTATACTCTCACATATTGACATCAACATCACTAAAGCCCTTGTCTAGGGTTATCACTTATCTGCACTCCATTCAATATTGTGACCATAACACTTGCTCAAGACTATTTACTAGTCAAGGGCTCTCAATGCTGAAAAAACATTTAATGAAGAAGGCTTACTTGTGGAGACATGAGGAGCAGCTAAAGGATTTCATATTTGAAGCAGTCTTAGGCTTTGAGGATGACAAGCTTGGAAGGCAGTTATTTCAGAGCAGATTTGATAAGTTCAATGAGCAGACCCAAAAAGACTTTGCTGCTAAACAAGCTAGCAACCAGAAGATAGCAACAACAGATTGTCTTTACTCACTCAGACCATCCAGATCATTGAAAACAGTATCTCACCTTCCCCAAACCATAACTCAACCTGTTGAACTTCAACCCCTATGCAAGCTTATCTAACAAGCCTGAATCAACTGAGTTAGGATCAACTCTATCAGTTCCAGACCCTGTTCCCCAAGTCCAGTACATGCCCAGCCCATACCAGAGACCCAACCACTCCCAGCCTTTGATCCATACCTTGAGTGGGACAGCTATGAGTGGGGCCAGTGGAGATACAATGCAGCTCTTAATAGAAGAATTTATGAAGATGGGAGGATCAAAGAAAATAGCAGATCCAGGTAAATGGGGTGGTTAGAAGAAGACCTGGAGAAAGTGGTTTGTGTCACTCTCAGTATGGGTAGTGGAATAGAAGTGGAAAAATAACAGGGAGATAACAGCAGCCATTTTATCCAGGTTAGAAGGGAAGGCAGAAGAATTCATGCAAATCATCTATGAAAAGTATATCAATCAAGAAGGAGAAACTGTTACCCTAGCAGATGGGTCAAGAAGGCCATGGGGAGTAGATGCCTGGCCAGACTTTGGAGGAATTGCCATCAAGCTAAGAAACTACTTCCATATTGACAAGCTAACTCATGAAGCTCTCAAGAAACTAGAAGTGCTTAGACATACCTCCTCAGTTAATGAATAGAATATCTGCAAGAATTTGAGGTGTTGAGGAAAGATGTGGGAATTAGCAATGACCATGTGGTCAAGCTGATGAGGGAATAGATTCAATACAGGGTTTATCAACAAGCCTGTATACAAGATATCAAGGAGGACTTTATTCTCTTTGTAGAACAATGCTGAATCATTGGTTGTTTATTCAAGCAAATGGCCATTGAATGAGTGGCACCTAAATTCACTCCCCAATACAATCCACTTTGATATCCTCCTTTAACTCCAACATATCAACCTTGCTATCCACCCCCTAGGCCTAATCAGCCAAGGTTCACAAACACAGGAATGCAACCAGGAAGAGGAGCACTGATGGAGATAGATAGACAAGCAATACAGCAGGTGCAAACCTGTTATAAATGTGGAAAGCCAGGACATTTAGCAAGGAACTGTCAAGGACAATTTAACCCCACAGTGCCATGACCTTCAAACAATTTTGGAAAAGGCCCACAGAGAGCCAATCTCCAAGCATAGCAAACACAAGGGACTTCTTAGAGTCAATATGTTCAACCAGTTTGCTTTTCAGAGTTTTCTTCTCCTGATGCCAATGGTTGGCAATCAGCCAAACCAATTTCAATTGAATCAGTATATAACATGGCAAATGCCACAAGATTCCAAGAAATCCCCTCTGCTTCTTGAAGTTCTATGGAAGAAGCACAAGCTTATTTTCAAGATGTGTTTGAAATGGAAAAAAAGCAGAAAAAGGCAGCAGGAAAAGAATAAGGGAGTTAGTTAAGCTAGAGGCAAAACTCCCAGTATGCAATCAATCTTCTTTTCTTTCAAATTTTTGTCCTAGTACTATGAAATGGAAGCAAGTATCTTCCTCTGTGATAGCATCTCATATGAGCATGACCCTGGACATTGGATGCTTAATTCCATCTGAAGAAATTAATGGACATTTGTTTGCTATAGGAAGTGAAGAAAGGCAAGATCTAGCAAAATTATTTAATCACAAAGAAAGAGATGAATTAGGAGTAAGTGTGAAGATTGATGGAGAAGTTCAAGGATGAAATGGGCTCAAGATGGAATCTTGCAGCCTTACTTTTGCCATTGTGGATTCAAGAGCATTGGTAATGTTTATCAATCAAAAATATGTATGGAAACATGGTCTTTATGAAAAAGATTTACCAAAGGCACTAACCATATATAATGCTGATGAAACACAGGGAAATATAGGAAAAATCGCACATTATGTTATTATCTATATTGCTTTAAAAGGAAAGGATGGTAGGTGGCACCAAAAAAGAATTAATGCATACATTTCCTCTTTAGGCACATTAGATCTATTAATCAGTTATGACTGGTTCAAGAGACATAACCCAGACATTGATTGGGTAAAACATACTATTGACTTTCCTAGGTGTGAAGGAGATTGCAACATGCATTTAGTGTCAAGACAGGTAATGGAAGAAGAAAGTACCCAACTAAAGAAAGAGTTATGATCAAATTATGGGAGTTTTTACCAGTTTTCTCTCAACATGAATCAGAAAGAATGCCAACAAGAAAACCATGGAATCACAGTGTTGAGTTAAAAGAAAACTTTGTGCTGAAGAAAGGAAGAATCATTCCTTTTTCAAATAAGGAAATGAAAGAAGTAAGAGAATTCATTAACAAAGAAATGAAAAAAGGATACATTAGATCATTAAAATTGCCTCAAACATTACCAGTATTCTTCATCAGCAAAAAAGATGGTGGGAAAAGAATGGTGATTGATTACAGGTATCTCAATGAATTTACCATAAAAAACAACTATCTGCTCCCATTAATTTCCATGCTAATTGATCAACTCAATAGAGCAAACATGTTCACAACCCTTGACTTGTGATGGGGGTATAACAATATTCATATGAAGGAAGGCAATGAATGGAAAGGAGCTTTCACCACACCCATAGGCACATTTGAACCATTGGTGATGTACTTTGGCATGTGCAATTTGCCAAGTACTTTTTAAGCCATGGTTAATGACATTTTCCATGATATGTGGGAATATGTTGTTATCTATATTGATGACATCATGATTTTCACATGTAACAAGACAAAGGAACAACATCTGAAAATAGTTGCTCAAGTTTTAGATCACCTTCATGACAATGATCTGTTTCTCAAACCATTGAAATGTCACTTTGCACAAGAACAAGTTGATTATCTGGAAATGGTTGTATCTAAAAAGGGGGTACAAATGCAGCTTAACAAGACCAGTACAGTACACAGTTGGCCCATTCCTAGAACAGTCAAACAAGTACAAGCATTTTTGGGACTTGCAAACTATTATTGTTATTTTGCCCCAAAATTTGCTAATATTGCTCAACCTCTTAATTTCCTCACAAAGAAAGATATCAAATTCAAATGGATTGCTGCTTGCATGTGTTATAAATGGTGTGATGTACTCCAGGGGTACTCTGGATAACTCCAGAGTGGATGGGGCTTGGCTTCATCTTATGTGGTATGCCCTTATGCTAGTACCAAGTGCCCCAATTTATGAAGGGGTCAGAAACTATCAGAGGTCCAGAATAGGCTGTAGGGCTTTTCCCAACAAGAGGTATGACATCAAGTTGTGGAGTAAGTTAAGAAACTTAGGGTAGGGTACAACATCAAGTTATGAGGCAGGAGGAGTCTGAGAGGATTATAATGTCATTTTATGGTTGATATTCAAACTGAAGTACAAGATACAGAGCTACAGTACTTATACCTCAGGGAGGCAGATTATCTAAGGAGGGAACAGAGATATAAAAGGAGTTGTCTCATAAGTGAAGCAGGTGCCAATGTATTCTGGATACAAATGGAGATGTCAGAGAAGATAATGTTGAATAATGTTGAACTGAAACTAAATGATAACAGGGAGAAGCACAGCACAAAGGAACAGGAACAGAAAGTGAGGTCAGAGGAACTATGGAGTTGTATTGGAATAGTACAGAGTTAGCATAGGTAAAGTTGAAACCAATCATTAGATAGGAAAAGACAGAGGTAAAGGAAACTAGGAAATATGCAGCTTAAAGCATCAAAGCAACTGGAGTTGCACTAGAGACATAGTGGAGTTGACCCATTGGCATGGGATGTGATAGCATGACAGCATTCATTTATCTTAAAGAAATCCTTACTTCTGACCCTCTTCTTTGTTATCCAGATTTCTTGAAACCAGTTTGCATTGAAACAGATGTCTCTGATGTTGCCATTGGGGCAGTCCTCTCTTATCAACAAGAAAATGGTCTTTGGCAACCAGCAGCATATATTTCGCATTTTTTGGATGCTACTGAACTCAAATATCCAATTTATGACAAGAAATTACTTGCAGTCATTCAAGCATTGTGAGACTGGAGACATTATTTGATTGAACAAGATTCTTTCAAGATCTGGACAGATCACAAGAATCTAGAATATTGGAAACATCCACAGGATCTTTCTCCTCATTAGGCTAGATGGCAAGCTATGCTTGCTGAATTTAACTTCAAAATGATATACAAACCAGGTTCTTTGAATGGTCATGCAGATGCATTATCATGAAGACAAGATCATTTTGATAATAAACCCAAACCAAATAAACAAGTTCTTATGCTTTCCCCTTCCATTTTTCAACAAGCAATCTCTTTCTCTTTTTTCTTCTTTAATCAAGTTCAATTGGCATCAGTGGACCTTTAGCTTTCTCCCCACTGGTGTTATAGTCCAGAAAACAAGGTTTATTTAAATCAAAACAAACAAATTTTTATTTCAAAAAAAATTACACATTGAAGCTTTAAACTTATTTCATTCATCTCCACTAGGTGGTTATTCAGAACAAGATCATACTAGGCATTTAATATCATATTTCTATTATTGGCCTGATCTTTGAGAAGATGTGGCATCATTTGTTTCACATTGCTCTTCTTGTGCCACATCCAAGGAATTAAAAGCTATTATTCCAGTTTAACCTCTTCCTATGGCATTAGTACCTTGAGAAGATATTTCTGTGGATTTTGTAACAGGTTTACCAGTATCAAAAGGTTTTGATGCAATTATGGTGGTAGTAAATTGATTTTCAAAAGAAGTGGTGTTTATTCCTTGTTCTTTCTCTATTTCTTCACTTTATACTGCAGAACTTTTCAGAGATCATGTTTGGTCCAGACATGGTCTTTCTTCTATGATAGTTTCAGATAGAGGACCCCAATTTGTTTCAGAATTCACCCAGCAACTCAATGAGATTCTTCAAATCAAACAAAAGATCTCTACAGCTTACCATTCAAGAATAGATGGTCAAATAGAATGCATTAACAGGGAATTAGAAACCTACTTGCGGAATTTTATCACTAAAAGACAAGAACTATGGGCAGATTGGCTTAAAATGGCTGAATACCATCATAATAACTCATATTCCTCCTTCACAAAAACAACTCCTTTTGAAATTACCAAGACCTATCATCCTAGAATGGGTTTTGAAGCACCACCTCACACAGTTCCCTCCTCTCTATTCTTACATGATATGTCAAAAACTTTCAAGGAAGTAAAAGAAGCATTAGAACAGACAAAAGAAAGAATGGAAAAATAAAACAAGACATCAGTGCCACAATATAAAAAGGGCCAATTAGTTTTGTTATCCACAAAGAATCTATCACTGCCATATCCATCCAAAAAGTTAATGAAGAAATGGATTGGTCTGTTTGAAATCATAGAAGTTATCCCACATGCAGTTCATCTTAAACTGCCAGTAATCATGAAAATTCACTCTATGGTCAATATTTCACAGATTAAAGCCTATCTTTCTTCCTTGAAGGGACAAGATATTCTCACTCCCAATTCAATTCTAGTAACAGAAGATAGTCATGCTGAATATGAAGTTAATCATATTGTGGATTCTCATATTTGAAAAGGAAAACTAGAATATCTGGTGCATTGGGCTGGTTATGAAGAAAATGATCATACTTGGCAAACAAAGGACAATTTAGCCAATGCACCAGAACTAGTCAAGGAATTTCACAAACTACATTCTTCAGCTCCTTGCCATCTATTTTTATTGGATCAAACATCATTTCATTTGCTGTTCAAACCATATAACAATCAAACAGAAGCTGTACTGTTGCTGTTGTCTTGTCTGGAATCCCAAGACCTAAAAAGAGGGTAGTGTTATAGTTTGCATTTTTCATTTTTTAATCACATGACTTTATCTTATCTAACCACATGGTTATATAATCTTTTATTTTATCTAGGCATGTGATGGGTCACATGATAGGTCTAGACCCAGGGCATAGGGTTAGCCTCATGTCTTTAGCCTGTGCTTTATTTTCACTTTCTTCCATTTTAGAAGCCTTACTCCTTTTTAGCCATTGGCTATTCTCATGAGTGCTTCTCTTCTTTTTGATGGTACCTAAGGGTCTGTGTGAATGTTCCCATCAGAGTCTTGGTCTATGCACTTTTCTGCATCATATAAATACTGTAGCTTTAGTATAACTCAAGCTCTAGTCTTGAGCACTTGTATCATCTAGTATAGTGTTCTTCTCATATAAAAACTCATTTGCTTATACTCTCACATATCAACATCAACATTGCTAAAGCCCTTGTCTAGGGTTATCACTCATCTGCACACTGTTCAATATCCCAACTGTAATAGAAAGTGATTGCAAGGAGTTTACAAGAATCCAAAATGATTTAAACTATTTCAGAGGCAGTTCTACATCTGCATTATCAAAAATAATCCAGGAAGAAAATCAGCAAGTACAAGTTGAAGAAGATTTGCAATGCCATCTAGTTTTGTGCATTGTTAATTGGGCATCAAAGAGTGAAGAGTATTTGACATGGAAAGCTGACAAGTATTCTGACAAAGATCCACATACAAGTCACAATCAAGAGTTCAATCAAGGAAGATATGAAAGTCAATTCATTATCATCAAAAAAAAGAACACTGGCTGTCCATTGATCTATTCCCTGCAGGAAATGATATGGATAAAGTGTTATAATGCACTTTTTCAATTTTTTCTTTTTTGACATTTTCTTCTCACTACTGTAGCTCTTCACATTGTCACATCACATGATCATTTCACCTCTTCACCTCTTTCACATTGTCACACCTTCATACCTTTTACCTCTTCACTTTTCATATCTTCATATGTCACAGATCTAGAGCAATCTAGACTCTGCCATCATAACTCATGTTTTCCTGATGTTTTTTTAAGGTCCCTGCTCTTCTTTTGCCATTGATTGGCTTACTATACTTTATTTAGGGCCAGCACCATTTACATGGTCTGTGCACATACTGTAGTAATATAAAAGGAGGTCTGCTCAAGTCTGGGTTTTTCCAGTCTTGTGCACTTGAACCTCTCAGTTCTACAAGTTTCTTGGCTCTTATTTTTTGTCACTACTCTTGCCTAGTTTTTGTGTCTCTAGTCCAAAGACACTATTCAGGATCAGTTAGCACATACCAAGGCTAGGTGTTAGATTTAGGTCAACACATCATCAGCTGTGTTTCATGAAGTAGCTGCAGAGAGCTTCTTTATATCTAGAAGCAAAACAATGATCAGAAGTTATCTGAACAAGCTCAAGAATATAATTTCAAGGATCAGATCAAGATGTCTTTAAACTATTGTTTAGAGTTTTAGACAAGAAGAAAGGTTAAGTAAGTGAAATCTAATGATGATGCAGTTAGTTTCCATATGGGAGCAGTTAGTTATCTAGGCAAGTAACTGAAAGATTTAGTATTTGAGTCACAAGAGTCCTAAGCAAGACTTGAAACTGTTTCAGTGTTATGGGTTTTCCTGAGAAATCCTTAGTCCACAAAGACTACAAACTATGATTTATAGGTCTAAAGATAATTTTAGCAAGTAATTGCAAGTGAAAAAAGTCAGAAGGTAATTAGACACACCTCTGCAATAAAAGTTGTCAAGAATCAATCAAAATAGTACTTGAGCAAGTATAAAAAGTCAGAAAGCTATCAGGCAAACCTCTGCAAGAGTCTAGAAAGTTATCAAGATCAAATATCTTCAATGGATCAAGTCTTTAGCATGACTTTAAAAGGTTTTATTTTAGAGTTTTTAGAGGCAGTAATGCAAGAAATCTGTGTTATCAAAATTCTAGATTATCTTTTCATTAATTTCAACATCCTTGTTTATTTAGCAATCTGTCACTTAGTCCTTAAGTGGATTTGAGATTTGTTGAAGCAAAAGCCTGGTTGAAACATGCCAGTATACCAAAGAGCAAAAAAAAGTATTCTGTTGCAGAAATCATCAAATTTTTTCTGAACAAAAGTAATTGTTTCATTGAAATTGCATGCTCACTTCAATGCATATTTTATCAGGATGATAAAATCTGAAGAGGGGATAGTAAAGAATAGGTGAATGTAGTGAACCTCCTTTTCTAGAAAGAAGTTATTCAATAATGAAGAGCAATATTCAAGAAAGAATATTTTATTTTTTCATGCTTTTCAAATCCTTAGAGATTCTTGGCCTATGCCAGTTTTTCTTTTCTTTTCTTATTTATATTCAGAGTTTCAGAGCTACAATGAGATCATACACCAATGATGGGTTACAAGGCTTTAAATAAAAAAGCAAACAAGTACTTTGGCAATTCAGGAGTCTTGCCCTTAAAGAGAAGATAGTGTTATGAATGAACAGTTCACTAGCAGAAGAGTCACATGACAAGCATGTGACCATGAGACATTCTTGCCAAACAAGGACAAACTCTAGAATATGGTTAAGTTGTTTATTAGAGTATTTCTGAAATGCAACTACTAATACATTGACTGTTATATCCCAGACCTCCAACCCAAATTCCAACCCCATTCCAACCCAGCTTACAATTGGTCTTCACACCTAGTAAGCTACTCCAGCCCTCTGACTCCCCTCCAGGCAACTCTGGCCCTCCATCACCATTCCAGTCTTCCCCAGCTACACATGTACACCTCCTGCCCCTCAACATTATATGCTTCCCTGGGCTTTTACTTCCACTCTGCCCCATTCTGCTTCCAGTCTATCTCTGCTCCAGTTAAGTACTACCCTAGTTCCCCTTCATCATCTCTGGACTGTCCCAATATAACTCCATTACCATTCCTGGTCAGTTATTATTACCATCATTGTTACTCTTCCTGTTCTGTTCCTGTTTCTTGTTTTCCCCCTGTTTTATCCTGTCACCCTTTAGTTTTAGTCTGACATAATTGGACACTGTCTTCCCTGACATCTCCATTCATTTCCTAGATATCTAGACATCTGCTTCACTTCTGAGTTTGCACTTGTCTCATTTCATTACACTCCTAGATAGTTCTGCCTCACTGAGGTATAAGTACTGTAGTTTGTATCTTGTACCTCAGTACAAATATTGACAAAAACAACAGAAACACCCTCTTGTCATCATCCTTACTCTGCTTGAGCCCTTGGGCTTACCCTGACCCTCCAGGTTACTTCAGAGTACCTTCAAGGCCAAGTGATATTCTTGAAGGAGTTACAAGGTCTCACCCCCATGACTAGGCTTGACTCTCCTTGTCCTGCCTGTTCCTCCTGTTGAGCATAGAGACAGCCTTTACCTACTCCTGACATTTATGTAAATCAGGACAATGGAGAAGTGCAAGGGTGCACCACATAAGGTGAATGTTAAAACTTTCCATTCCACTTAAAAGAAGACTGTTAAACCTTATACCAAAACAAGTATACTTTTAACCAGTTCCTTTTTAAATGAAACCCTTGATGCTGAAGGAAGGTCAAAACTCCAGGGGCTCTGGAGAGCTCTGGAGAAATCTAGGAAGGGTTTCAATGGTTGGATGGGACTTGGCTTCATCTTATGTGGTGTGCCCTTGCACTTCTCTGTTGTCCCAATTTACATAAATGTTGGAGGTGGGTGAAGACTGTCTCTATGCTCAATAGAAGGGACAGGCAGGACAAGGAGAGTCAAGCCTAGTCATGGGAGTGAGACCTTATGACTTCTTTGAGGATATTACTTGGCCTCAAAGGTACTCTGGAGTAATCCAGAGGGTCAGAGTGAGCCCAAGGGCTCAAGTAGAGTGAGGATGATGACAAGAGGGTGTTTCTGTTGTTTTTGTCAATATTTGTACTAAGGTACAAGATACAAACTACAGTACTTATACCTTAGTGAGGCAGAACTATCTAGGAGTGTAATGAAATGAGACAGGTGCAAACTCAAAAGTGAAGCAGATGTCTAGATATCTAGGAAATGAATGGAGATGTCAGAGAAGATAATGTCCAATTATGTCAGACTGAAACTGAAGGGTGACAGGATGAAACAGGGGAAAAACAAGGAACAGGAACAGAATAGGAAGAGTAACAATGATGGTAATGGTAACTGACCAGGAATGGTAACAGAGTTATATTGGGATGATCTGGAGATAATGAAGGGGAACTAAGGTAGTACTTAACTGGAGCAGAGATAGACTAGAAGTGAAATGGGGTAAAGTGGGAGCAGAAGCCCAGGGAAGTATATAATGCTGAGGGATGGAAAGTGTACATGCATAGCTGGGGAAGACTGGAATGGTAACAGAGGGCTGGAGTTGTCTGAAGGGGAGTCAGAGGGCTGGAGTAGCTTACTAGGTATAAAAACCAATTGTAAGCCAGGTTGAAATAGGGTCAGAATTCAGGTCAGAGGTCCAGGATATGATAGTGAAGCCAAGTCCTGTTCAACCATTGAAACCCTTCCTAGATTCCCCTGGAGCTCTCCAGAGTCCCCAGAGTTCTGACCTTCCTTTAGCTGTTATAATGCACTTTTTCATTTTTACTCTTTTTGGACTTATTTTCTTACTCTTGCAACTCTTCACATTGTCACATCACATAACCCTTTCACACCTTCACCTCTTCACTATTTCACCTTTTCACCTTTTCACATCTTCACAAGACACAAGTCTAGAGTAATCTAGACTCTGATGTTATATCTCATGTTTGACACATGCATTTCTAGATACATGCTCTTTTATTGCTATTGGTTGGCTTACTGTACATTACTTTAGGGCCAGTACCATATACATGGTCTGTGCACATACTGTAGCAATATAAAAGGAGGTTGACTCAAGCCTGGGTTTTCCCAGTCTTGTGCATTTGAACCTTCTAGTTCTTGTTCTCTCCTAGCTCTTATCTTTTTTGATCTATTGCCTAGTTTATTGCCACTAGCATAAAAGCAACACTCAGGATCAGGATCAGGCAGCACACATCAAGCTTAGGTGTTAGGTTTAGTCAATGCATCATCAGTTATGTTTTATTAGCATCAAGGGTTTTATTTTAAAAAAAAAAACTGGTTAAAAGTATACACATCTTGGTATAGGTTTTAACAGTCTTCTTTTTAGTGGGATGAAAGTTTTAACAGTATATTCATACTCTCACTTGCACTTCTCTTGCCTTCACATAAGAATTGGCCTTCACTGTCTCTTAATACTCAACTTTGAATTATCTGCATGTTTGGCACACTTACAGATGATTTCTCCAAGATCTCTGGAACTTTATTCCATCCCTTGTGTTAGCTGTCAGAATATGAACACCAATGACACCACTATGATCTCATGCTCTTCTGGGCATTCGATCCCTAAGTTAATCTAGTCCTCATGGCACAGTCCCTTATAGCTCTGATGTTCCAAGTCACTTTAAGCCACTCCAATGATTCTACAATATCAGTCACTGGCCCCTGTCACTCAAAACACATGCACCTAGGTTCAACTTCTAACTTCTGACCCTGGCATTCCTCTATTTCCAACTCTGGGCTCTCCAAAACAGCTGTGATTTCCTACTATCATATAGTGTCACCAGCCCTTATGGATTCTTGAATGCAGCTTAGGTTATGATTTTCTACCAATAAGTGCCACTCCCTCTATTTTTCCTGCTTTTTTCCAGCATCTGACTCTAGTTCTCTGACATTTTGTTGTCACCTGGTAATCCTTAACAGAAAACCACTTCCTATTACTTCAGACTATTCCAACCACTTTCTCATGCCTAGATCTAGCCATCACAGTCTAAGCATTCCCCAGCTGTCTCTTCAGCCCCTTCTTGACAAGTCACTCCAGGATTACCAATAGGTAATCATCAACCTCTAGTGTCTATTCTCTACTCCTAGGTAACCCATTTCTGGCTGTTGGTTCTAACCTTTCAAAACCCATTCTTCTGAGCATAACAAGTCTATTAAATCTGTACTCCTTGTCTTCCTAACCTCCAGCACCATTTTTCCATGCACTTCTGATCATTATGACATCCATTGGGTACCTTGTCCTATTTCAGATTTGAGAGCTCCAATACTCCGACCTTTCTGCCTGCTTCTGCTCCTTCTGATGCCTCATTGTCTCTTTTGATTTCACCTCTTCTGCTCAAGCTATTGGACCTCCACAAACCCTACAAAGACTGTTGGCTTCACTCTGTCAATGCCTAGTATCACCCTCTGCTGGATGGTTTGTGTTTACTAATTCTAGAATATTACTAACTCACTTACTGTGGTCCATTGACCCCAGGTATTGAGTAGTACCTTGTCTGTTCACTGGATAACACATGCCAGCATCCCGCACACCCCCTGTAGCTCTGTACCACTCTGGTCTCAGCTAACTCTGATCTTAAACCACAGCTCTTGTTGTCATGATCTGGTAGTTACAACTCTGTCACCTAAGTGCACAGTTGTTTCTGCATTACTCTGCTTCTGTAGCAGGCCAGTTTTGTCTGTTGATATGCCTACCAGGAAGACCTCTGTCTGCCTCTAATCTTCTCCAAACTTGTAGCATTAGACCATTATTCTTTGTTGCCTATGGCATCTCTGCCACCCATTTCCTTATTCTTATAGTTAAGATATACCCACCTTGCTGACCAACCAGGCTTCAGAAGCACTACCCCTCTTCCTCTGCACTCTGCCATGCTCCCCACATTTCATCTTACATGCCAAAAGTCTCTTGCCCCCTTCAGGCATCTCCATCCTTTTCTGCCTCTCCAGAAGGTTTACACTTCTGTTATGACTGCACTGCAATTACCCTTTCCTTCCCTGCTTGCAGTTGGTTGAGTGTTGTTTTGGTTCACTATGGTTCTTTGCTTGGATTTCTTCTGTATGGTGCTACATTTGTTTTATGTGCCACCTTCCTATAACTCTGTGCTGTTGGCACCCTCTATTCCCTTATAAGAGACCTGTTTGGCAGAATTGTTTTCACATCTCTCCATTTCTTGCCCAAGAAATCCTTGCTCTTTGGACATGGTTCCTGATGACTCCATTTCCTGCTTGCAGGTAATTCCTTCTTTTCTAAATGTCGTCTCAGGACCTGCCCTTTTGTTTTCCCTGGGTATTCTTTTTCCAGTAGACCTTCTGCTATTCTGTACCTTCTGGGAATTCTTTTGTTCTGGGTATTCCTTCCTTGGTGATGATTTTGCTCTTCTGCATCTCCTGGGAATGCTGCTCCTTTCTTCAGAACCCTTTAGAACCCCTCCATTATTTGCCTTGGGAATTCCTTATTCTTCCAGCCTTGTTCCAACAGCTCCATTTCTCTTGCCTTTCATTTCTGTTCCTTCTGACCTGTCATTTAGGACTTGTTCTTTCATTTTCCTGGGTTCTTCTTCTTCTTTGGGGATCTTTCTGCTCTTCCTATGTTCCCTGGAACCTCCTTATTCTTGTGTCCTTTCTTTTGATTGGCCTTTCCTTCTGGCCTCCCTCCTGTCTTTCTGGATCCTTCCAGACCATTTCCATTTTGCACCTTGCACTGCCCCTGGCACCTTTCCTTTCTGTCTCCTAGTTGACAATGGGACATTAACCTTGAGAAGGGGATAGCATCTAGTGACCACACTGGAAACCACTGCTCACACCTAGCAATCTGGTCCCTTTTACTCTTGCCCTTTCCTCCATTCCCACTTAGCTCTCCAGTCTCTCTCTGGTCTCTTCCACCACAGTACCCAGGCCACCTGATCAACTGTCTACCTTCATGCAATGACCAGATGTGCTCTGCACTGATTGCCATCTCCAACCACCTTTATCACTAGTGCAGTGCCTGACTCCTACCTATGTCGACTGTACCCAGCCCTGATCATTTCCAGTTGTTTCTGGCTCCTCCCTAAGTAGCCCACCTCCCTCCCCTAGTTGCTGCACATAGATGATGTGCAATTCAATCAGTATACAGACATTGGTTGTGTATAGGAGGCAAGGCCAGTGAGCAACTCTCAGCAGAATGTCCACTTCTCCAGATCTTCTCTGACCCCCACCATGATATTCTCTGGCTCTGTCCCAGCCCTGAGTTCAGCCACAAAAACTCTCATTCTCTCTCCAGCCTTTTGACCTCTGCACCCCTTCCACTGAGCATTATGATTGATTACATGAACACCAGACTCTGCCCCAAGATATCCCTTTTGGTGGCCCTCCTCTGTCTGGATCTTGACTAGGTCATGAAGGAGCCTGTTTTGCTCCCTTAAGTCCTGGTGAATCAGACCACCAACCTCATGGATTGCATTGATAACCAATTCATCACCTGTCATACCAACTCCACAGGCTGCCTCATTAAGAGCAGTGAGGTTCCAGACTCCTTCCACCATTCTGACCCATACTCTGCCCCTATCTCTTTGGCTGTTGTCCACTCCCCCTATTCCCATTGAGGCACTAGCCTTGCATGCCTCAACTCTGCATCTTCTTCTTTCCTGATTCTTGGCCATTATAAGGGCCATTCCATCATTGGAATGGAGAGCAAGCTGGTTATCCAACCAGAAGTAGAGATCTGAAAATCCAGCCATGTTAGAGCTGGAAAATAAGCAACAACTTCTTTTCCTCAGGAACTTATCTTTCTTGAGCCAACTCTGCACTAACCCCAACTCTAACTGAGTACAGAATCCATTCACCCTTGATTATTGTGTTTTAGTTCCCTTTGAAAATAAACAAACCTCCCTTAACTTTACCCAAGATTCAACTCTTCTGACATTTGTTTTGGTCATCATTTGACTATTGAACTCTAGTCTAATTTCTGACCTTCTCTCTGGAAGTTATTCTGAAGCCCTGAAAGTCTCCACTTCTACCTCCTTCATTTCTTTTCAGTTTCCCTATTCTTATGGCAAAAGTGACCATTTTTGACATTGGATTTTAATCTTGCCCCTTTGGAAAATTTGGCTATCTCTTCCATCTGTTCTTGGCTGTCCATTTGTCCTCCTTATCACCCCATGACCACCCAAGGTACCACTTGCCTGGTCATGAGATTTCATTTTGACAGGTTATTACAATTTGTGGAAACCCTACTTTCTGGACTTACCCCATATGTTCTCCAAACTTGTTCACTCAAGGCTTGAAGCCTTCACTTCAGAAGTCATTAACTCCCTTTTCATATCCTTATTTCTGGCCCCTCAGGTCATTTCTGAACCCTGACCTCTGTTATAAAGACAAACTGGAGTAGTTACTACACTACTCTAGTACCATTATGTCTTTGTCTTCATTCCTTTCTGCCCCCTCCCAGACCCCTGTCCTGAGCTCTGCCACCTCTCCCACCACCTCTTCTTCTTCACCATCCTCTGGCCCACTCTCCACATCCTCTCTGCTCATCTTTCATGTAGAATTGAGGATATTGACCAGCCACACTAGTAGCCAGTTTTTCCTCCTCATTTCCTGCACCACCTGGTCCCCTACCTCCTGTATGGTTGCCACCAGCAGGCAACAGCCCTTTGCCACCTGCTTGGCACTGCCCTCCACTCCCTCTGAGCAGGCCCTCTTTTCGGGCCACTCCTCCTCCACATCTCTCTGACACTGCTTCCACATTGGCTTTTCCTCCCCTAGGCATTCACATCTCACCTTGATCTCTTGACAGGCCAAGCATGATGTGAACTTCCCCATGCCCACCTCACACTCCATTCCCCTATCTACACATCTCCAGCATGCCAGTGCCTCCTCTGCCCTCTGTTTCCCTTTGTCATTGCTGGACCCTGCTTGAGCCTACACTTGTGCTGCCTATTGATCATCAGTGGTGCTATTCACAGGATAACAACTGTGGTACTCACCTTTTCTTGGGCAGCTGCCTCTGCCACCCTCTGGGCCCTCTTGGCCTCCTTAGGCTGCCTTCTCCACCACCTTCCAGGCCTTTTCTGCCCTCCTCCATTCCTTCTTCTTCCTTGTCTTCACACACCTTTTGCACTTGGCATATTTGGCATCACTTAATGCCTCATCATTGTTGGTGTACTCCACAATGCATTCATTAGCCCAGGCCATGAGATTATCAAATACAGCCATGTTGTTGTAATGAAGAAAGAACAAGCTACTGTTGAAGTCCCCATTTTTATTCATGAGCAAGCTAAGAAACTCCACTTTTCCACCCCATTGTAACTAAACAAGGTCACATGCTTGTTACCTCCACAATCCTCTGCTCTACCCCTGATGTTACTAAAGCATGTGATCACATGCCCATCACCACACTATTGCAGATCACATGTCCATACCCTCTGTACCCTAGGCCAATGGCCTTCAAGGGTTCAGGCCTAAGGGGGAAATACTGTCATATCCTGGATCTCTGACCTGAATTCTGACCCCATTCTGACCCAGCTTACAATTGGTCTTTGCACCTAGTAAGCTACTCCAGCCCTCTGACTTTCCTCCAGGCAACTCTGGCCCTCCATTACCATTCCAGTCTTCCCTAGCTATGCATATACACTTCCTGCCCCTCAGCATTATATGCTCCCCCAGGCTTCCACTCCCATTCCATTCCATTCTGCTTCTAGTCTATCTCTGCTCCAGTTAAGTACTACCCTAGTTCTCCTTCATCATCTCTGGACTGTCCTGATATAACTCCATTACTGTTCCTGGTCAGTTACTATTACCATCATTGTTACTATTCCTGTTCCATTTCTATTCCTTGCTTTCCCCTGTTTTATCCTGTCACCCTTCAGTTTCAGTCTGACATGATTGGACATTGTCTCTCTGACATCTCCATTCATTTCCTAGATATCTAGATATCTGCTTTGCTTCTGAGTTTGCATCTGTCTCATTTTATTACACTTCTAGATAGTTCTGCCTCTCTGAGGTATAAGTACTGTAGTTCTGTATCTTGTATCTCAGTACAAATATTGACAAAAACAACAGAAACACCCTCTTGTCATCATTCTCACTCTGCTTGAGCCCTTGGGCTCACTCTGACCCTCTGGGTTACTCTGGAGTACCTTCAAGGCCAAGCAATATTCTTGAAGGAGTTGCAAGGTCTTACCCCATGACTAGGCTTGACTCTCCTTGTCCTGCCTGTCCCTCCTGTTGAGCATAAAGACAGCCTTATTACTTACCTCTGACATCTATGTAAATTGGAACAATGGAGAAGTGCAAGGGCATACCACATAAGGTGAAGCTGAGTTCCATTTGACCATTGAAACCCTTTCTAGATTCCCCCAGAGCTCTCCAGAGCCCCTGGAGTTCTGACCTTCCTTTAGTGTCAAGGGTTTCATTTAAAAAAAAAAGGAACTGGTTAAAAGTATACTTGTCTTGGTATAGGTTTTAACAGTCTCCTTTTTAGTGGGATGAAAGTTTTAACATTGATCTATTTAACTCTAATTCTTAAGAAGTGCCTTTCTATCTTGCTATCTGGCTTTTGTGCTAGTGGCCAGGAACTAGCATGATGAGAAGAAGAATAAGAGCCTAAGCCAGTCCCTAAGCCAATAGAAAACTATTGGATTACTTATAGGAAGTAAAGCATAGCCAAAAGAGACTAAATCAAACACAAGTAAGCAAGACTGAAAAATCCCAGCTTGCCTACCCTTGCCTATATATATTCCAAGGACTGGTGCACAGATCATGCTGACTAAGTACAGGAACTACCTAATCAGGGAATGCCCTAAACCCTGGATTAATAGATAAGGAACACGAGAAGAAAGCATGAAGTGGAAATAAAGAGTATGGCAGAAGGCCATGTAAATGTGGGAGAATGGAAGAGAAGTATCTAGGAAAATGAATGCAGGGTCAGAGGTGCTTGCACCATGAGGATGGAAATCTCTGCCACAGATAAGATCCAATCTATAGATCTGCCACAGATGTATCTAAAGTTCAAATTCAGATTTTAGATCAGATGAGATTCATGAAGATAAGAAAAAAGGGCAGTTTCAGGGAAGATCCCAGGAAGATCCATGTCAGGTGACTTATGATCACATGACCACTGCTAAGGAAAGAGAATAATAAATACTCTTAAGGAAACTAAACCATAGACTAGGGTTAAGTTAAAAATGGGATATCTTGTGCATGATTACATGATATCATGTGACTTGTTCTAGTGCTAGAGTGTCAAACAATTCCCCTGGGGTTTACACACAGCTTATGGTTGGATCTAGCATCTTAAATAATAAATACATCTTCTGATCTAATCTTCAATAAATCTGGATCTCAATCTAAATGAGGGTCAGATCTGATCATGGCAGATCTCTAGATGGGATCTCCTTGGCCTCATGGTTGAGGGCATGATTTAATCTCCACTTACCCTAGACCCTTACCTTCCATTCTACATAGCCTCTTCCTTGATACATACCTCTACTGCATAATCCATTGGTTACATTCTCAGTAAGCATGCTTTATGCCCTATTCCTATTTATGGTAGTACCCTAAGACCTGGAGATGGTCTGTGCACACATAGGAATAGTATAAGTAGCAGGTAGTTTCTTGATTTTGACTCCCTAGTCTTAACCACTTGTTTATCTTGTATATCATTCCTTTTAGCATTGCCTTGCAATACAGGCTATTTTTTGAGTCCTAACTTGTGCTATGGCTTCTTAGGCTTTGCTACCCTGAGTCCACATTGCCCTCTTATTCTATTCAATTTGAATCTGACATCAAAACTGACATATCCTTTCAAGGCAGACTATTTAGGGTTAGAATAGGTTATTTAGAGATCAACACTGTCACATCCCATGCCAACAGGTCAACTCTGCTATGTCTCCAGTGCAACTCTGGTTGCTTTCACACTTTAAGCTGCATGTTTTCTAGTTCCCTTTACCTCTGTCTTTTCCTACCTAATGATTGATTATAACTTTATCTATGCTAACTCTGTACTATTCCAATACAACTCCATAGTTCCTCCAACCTCACTTTCTGTTCCTGTTCCTTTGTGCTGTGCTTCTCCCTGTCATCATTTAGTTTCAGTTTGACATTATTTGACATTGTCTCCTCTGACATTTCCATTTGTATCCAGGATGCATTGGCACCTGCTTTGCTTATAAGACAACTCCTTTTATATCTCTGTTTCCTCCTTAGATAATCTGCCTCCCTGAGGTATAAGTACTGTAGCTCTGTATCTTGTACTTCAGTTTGAATATCAACCATAACACAATGTTATGATCCCCTTAGACCCCTTCTATCTTGTGACTTGACATTGTACTCTACCCTAAGTCTCTTAACTTACTTCACAACTTGACATCATACCTCTTGTTGAAAAAAGCCCTATGGCTTATCCTAAATCTTCAATAGTCTCCAACCCCTCCATAAATCAGAGCATTTGGTGCCAGCATAAGAGTGCACCACATAAGGTGAAGCCAAGCCCCATCCACTCCAGAGTTATCTAGAGTATCCCCAGAGTATGTTGCAATATTTATAACAGTATATTCAAACTTCCACTTGTGCCAGTACTACTATCATGTCTATCCATGTAACCAGAGCTCATGTTAAAACTTTCCATCCTTCTTAAAGAGACTGTTAAAACCTATACCAAGACGAGTATACTTTTAACCAGTTCCTCTTTTTTAAATGAAACCCTTGATGCTGGAGGTAGATCAGAACTCTGGGTGCTCCGGAGAATTCCAGAGAAATCTAGGAAGGGTTTCAATGGTCAAATAAGACTCAGCTTTACCTTATGGGGTGCACTCTTGCACTTCTCCATTGTCCTAATTTACATAGATATTGGGGTAGGTGATAAGGCTGTCTCTATGCTCAACAGAAGGGACAGGCAGGACAAGGAGAGTCAAGCCTAGTCATGGGGGTGAGGCTTTATGACTCCTTTAAGGATATTGTGTAGCCTCAGAGGTATTTCAGAGTAACCCAGAGGGTCAGAGTGAGCTCAAGGACTTGTGCAGTGTAAGAACAATGACAAGAGGGTTCTGGTGTTTTTGTCGATATTCATACTGAGGTACAAGATACAGAATTACAGTACTTATACCTTAGTGAGGCAGAACTATCTAGGAGTGTAACAAAATCAGACAGGTGCAAACTCAGAAGTGAAGCAGATGTCTAGATATCTAGGAAACGAATGGAGATGTCAGGAAGACAATATCCAATCATGTCAGACTGAAACTGAAGGGTGACAGGATGAAACAGGGAAGAGCAAGGAATAGGAATGGAACAGGAATAGTAACAATAATGGTAACAGTAGCTGACTGGGAATGGTAATGGAGTTATAGCAGGACAGTCTGGAAATGATGAAGGGGAACTAGGGTAGTACTTAACTGGAGCAGAGATAGACTGGAAGCAGAATGGGCAGAGTGGGAGTGGAAGTCTGGGGAAGCATATAATGCTGAGGGGTGGGAGTGTACATGCATAGCTGGGGAAGACTGGAATGGTGACAGAGGGCTGGAGTTGCCTGGAGAGGAGTCAGAGGGCTGGAGTAGCTTACTAGGTGCAAAGACCAATTGTAAGCCAGGTCGAAATGGGGTTGGAATTTGGGTCAGAGGTCTGGGATATGACAGCTCACTCTCACACTGTCCTAGATCAGTTCAAGAGTTTCTCTGCTTGCTGCATACCAGGCTTAGCCTTACAGGCTCCTGCTCTCTCCCACTTGTCCACATCTAGTGCTCCAGTTGATAAAGAACCTGATGGTTCCAAGGTTCCTTAACCTCCTCACACTCCTGACAACCATGGTGCCCAGCCAGGAGTACCAGATGAACCCAGAGATGACCCCTTCAATGGGTATTCCAATATTCTGGAGAATAACCCTGAATCTTTTCCAGATCCAGAACCTATTCCTATTTACCATGACACTATTACTGATCTTGCTAGCACCATTTGTGGATTAGCTCACTCTTTCTGTTATACCCCTGAAACATTACAGCATACCAAAGTATGGAAACTGGACCAGTTCAATGGAACTAATCTCTGGAAGCTTCGCATTTTTCTGGTGCAATGTAAATTAAATTTCCAGGATCATCCCAAAGCCTTTGCCAATGATCAAGCCAAGGTTACTTATGCTCAGTCCTACCTTAAGGGCATGGAATTGGAATGGTTTGAACCTAACCTTCTCCTTACTAAAGACCCTAACTTCCACCTCTTGTGAATAGACAATTATAAGAAGTTTGTTTAGGAACTCCAGACCAACTTTGGACCCCATGACCCAGTCAGAGATGTAGAGCACCAGCTAGACCAGTTGACTATGAAGGATAGTCAATAAATCAACAAATATGTAGTTGAGTTTAACAGAATTGCATTTCAAGTCTGGGGTTACAGAGAAGGTGCCCTTCACCACTATTTCTATAATGGTCTTTCAGACCACATCAAAAATGACCTTTCCTACATTGGCAAGCTGCTGACACTCATTGAGCTGTACCAGCTGGCTCAGACCATTAATGCTTGTTACTAGGAGTGCAAATCTGAAATCAGACAATAAGGGAAGTTATCTCATCTGTCCAAGTCCTCTGATAAACCTGCTATATTCTCTGCTTCAACCTTCAGCCCTAATGAATCAAGGAACAAGTCAGCTACTTCCTCTGGCTCCTTCAAGTTATTCATTTCCCAGAAACAGGACTTATCATTCAAGCTTGGTAAGGATGGTAAGCTTACTACTGAAGAATGCAAGCATCAACTGGATAATCACCTCTGTTTGTTCTGTGGTATTGCGGGGCATATAGCAAAGGACTGCCCCAAGTCTTTCTTTAAGGCAGCCAAAGCTTGTGCTGCCAAAATCTCTGCTTCAGAAACCAAACCAGAGGCCTCTGTCTCAGAGGCAAAAAAATAGTCCACAGCCTTCATGACTCTGCATGGGCTGGAGGTTGCATTGATCCTTTCTGTGCTTTACTGGAGGTTAGACTTAATGTGTCCATTCTTTTAGATACTGCTTCACTTATGCCTCTTGTTACCCTTGTTTCACAAGAAATTCCTCCATTTTCCACCCTGATTAACTCTGGTTTTTTAGATTGCTTTGTAGATACCAAGTTAGTCAGTACTTACAATCTTCTAACTTATTCCATTTCTCTGTTGCAGCTCCAACTTTTTAATGGCTCTTTCAATTCTATGATTATGAATGCCATTGATCTTTCTGTTTGTCTTGAAACTGGTGATATTACTCTGATGACATTCTATGTCACTCCATTGGATGGATCTAGTTCTTTTGTTCTAGGACACAACTGGCTTGCCTGCTACAATCCATTGATTGACTGGGTATCAAGTCATATCTTGTTCTGATCATCTGAACCAAACATGCCAATATCCCCAAGCTTACCTTTGCAGCCTCCAGTTTCTCTGACCCAAGCTGACTCCAAACCTGATTCACTGTGTTCCCCTGACCCCAAACCTCTGTTGATCAAGCTACTCAGCTCATCAGCATTCACACATATCTATAGCCTTGATGGCTCAGTCCTGTTCTATCTGCAGCTCCAATCCTCAAAGAGTCATCTCTGTTCCACTTTCATTGCTTCTTCTCCAGCCAACCTTTCTAGCATTCCTTAGAAATACCACAACTTTGCTGATGTGTTTAGCAAAAGCAAGGCATCTACTTTTGCCCCTTACTGCAAGTTTGACCTGAAGATCAATCTGGAAGAAGGCACCTCACCACCTGTCAGTACCATCTATTCCCTGTCACCCTCTGAGCTTGAAGCACTCAGAACTTTCCTAGATGAACATCTTGCTACCAGTTTCATCTGACCCTCTGCATCTGCTTATGCTGCCCCTGTCCTTTTCATCTGGAAGAAGGATGGATCCCTCTGGTTGTGTGTAGATTTCCAAGGACTCAACAAGATCATAAAGAAAGACTGCTACCCCCTTCCATGCATCTCTGATCTCCTTGACACTCCAAGTCACATAACCATCTATACCAAACTTGACCTTAGGCACACTTACCATTTAGTTCACATTGCTGAGGGTAATAAGTGGAAAACCTCCTTCCATATGCACTATGGCTCCTACAAGTGGCTTGTCATGCCATTTGGGCTCACCAATGCCCCTGCAGCTTTCCAGTGGTTCATCAATTCTATCTTTGCCAATCTTCTTGATGTTTCAGTGATTATTTATTTGAATGATATCCTAATTTTCTCCACTAACTGGACATCTTATACTGAGCATGTCCAAGAAGTCCTCTGCCACCTCCAGAAGCATGGCCTCTTTGCCAAACCCAAGAAATGTGAATTCTATACTGATTTCACTGAGTATCTTGGGTACCTGCTCTCTCCTTCCAGGCTCATGATGTCCCCTGAAAAGATTTAATCCATCCTGGATTGGCCCAAGCCTTGCAAAATTAGGGAAATCCAGTCCTTTCTCAGTTTCACTAACTTCTATTGCCACTTTATCTGGGACTACTCTAACATTGTTGTTTCCCTGACTTGCCTTACCCACAAGTCTGCTCATTGGGATTTCAACACTTCTTGTTGCACTGCTTTCCAGCACCTCAAGGATGCTTTTACTTCTGCTCCTATTCTGATCCATTGGGTCCCCAATGCTCCTCTCATTGTTGAGACTAACACCTCTGACTACACAATCACCAGAATCCTCTCACTTTGGTGCCTGGACAATGAGGTCCACCCTGTCACTTTCTATTCATGTACACTCACTGCACCAGAACTCAACTATAACACCCATGATAAGGAGCTTCTTGCTATTTTCACTGCATTTCAGACCTGGTGTCATTACCTCAAGGGTTCTGGTTCTCTGGTGGATGTCATTACTGATCACAAGAACCTGGAATATTTCACTATGTCTAAACTTCTGACCCACCAGCAAGCCTGGTAGTTGGAGTTTCTCTTTCAGTTTAATCTGATCATCTGTTTTTGCCCTGGTTGTTTAGATGCTAAATCTGATGCTTCAACTAGATGATGGGACATCTATTCCCAGGAGGGGAATAGTGACTATGCCCTCATTAATCTGCATAACTTCCAGCCCATGTTCACACAGGAGCAACTCACTGCATTCCTCTGGGCTTCCTTCCTAGCATCTCCAGTATTCTGATCTGCATCCCTCTTTGACATCAAAATCCTCCATTGTGACATTATCTCAGCACTCCCTTCTGACTCCACCACCTCTACCCACTTTTCCAGTACCCTTTCATCTAACTTTCATTGGTCTAGAGACCCAGGAGGTTTCTTGCATCTGGACAACTGCATCTATGTCTCCAATGCTTCTGACCTCCACCTCCAGGTCCTCTGCTACAAGCACAACCACCCCTTATCTGGACACTATGGTCAAAATCGGACACTGGAGCTCATTTGCTGAGAGTATACCTGGCCTGGCATTCAAGCATTTGTCAAGGAATATATTTCTTCATGTACAGCTTGCACCCATGCCAAGGTGCCCCATCACAAACCCTACAGTTTCCTCAAGCAGCTCCCTATTCCAGAAAAGCCATGGAATTCCATCTCTATGGATTTTATCAAACAGCTTCCAGCTTCCTCTGGTCACTCTGCCATCCTTGTTGTTATAGATTATCTATCAAAGCAGTGTGTCTTCATCTCTATAGACAACAAGGTGATCTCCCCAGAGCTTGCTAAACTCTTCTTACTCCATGTTTTCTCCAAACATGAAGTTTCCTCCCACATTACCTCTGATTGAGGTTCTGAGTTCATTTCCCATTTCTTTCATTCTCTGAGTCAAGCCCTCAATATCTGTCTCCACTTCACCTCTGGGTATCATCTGGAGGGTGACAATCAAACTGAGTGAATGAACCAAGCCCTGGAGCAGTATCTACATGTTTATTGCAACTATCAGCAGGACAACTGGTCTGAACTCCTGCCCCTCATGGAGTTTGCTTATAACAATGCCTCTAATGCTACCACAGGTGTTTTTTCTTTCTTCATGAACAAGGGCTACCATCTGAACATCTCTGTGCACCCAGAGTGTGATCTCACCTCTACCCAAGCTTGAAAATACACCATTGACCTCAACTCTCTCCATGCCTTCCTTCATGAAGAAATAGCTGCCACTTAAGTCAGATACCAAGAATCCTCAGATGTCCAACAATCTCTGGCACCAGACTTTAAAGTAGGTGACCAGGTATTTGTCAAGGCTAAGTACTTCAGGACTACATGGCCATCCAAGAAACTCACCAAAAAGAACTTAGATCCTTATTCCATTATCACTTAGGCAGGCTTGCTGTCCTTCACACTCCATCTCCCAGAGAACATGAAGTCCATTTATCCAGTCTTTCATGTTTCTCAACTTAAACCCTCTGTCCCCAACATGATCTCAGATCATGTGCAACCATTCCCACCACCAGTTGAGATTGACAGTGAACTGGAGTTTGAGATCTCCAAAATCCTAGACTCAAAGATAGATCATAGGCAAAGAAACTGCAAATTACTATATTTGATTAAGTGGTTAGGTTATGAGGATACTGATGAGGAGACCTTGTGGCTCCTTGCCACTGAATTAGGGCATGCTTTCAAGATCATTGAGGAGTTTCATTTTCATTACCTGAACAAATCCAGGCCATCTTATGATTAACTGACCGTGTAGTGGATCTAGTGATCTAATCACAAGACCCTCTACCTATTCTAAGATCATCTTTTTGATCTTCTTGTCTACCATGGAAATTTTGCCAACCTCTGCACAAAGTTCTGAGCCTTCTCTGCTTTTTTCTGTGCCTTTTTCTCTTTCCTCACTTTTCCCTGCCACTTTTGCTTGGTGTACTTTGTGTCACCAAGCTTCTCTTCATCTTCGATGTGCTCCTCCAGGTGCTCATCAGACCAGGTGTGAATGTTAGTGAATGAAAACATAATGAGAGGAACTAGTGTGGAAGTCTCTGGGATGGTATTTGCTTTTATGGATTTCTGGCCAGCTAAACCCTGATGCCTGCTCTGCTCACTTATTCATTGAGAGCACATGCTCCACAGCCTTCAGGGGTTCAGGCCTTAAGAGGGGAATACTGTTATATCCCATGCCAATGGGTCAACTCTGCTATGTCTTCAGTACAACTCCAGTTGCTTGCATGCTTTAAGCTGCATATTTCCTAGTTTTCTTTACCTCCATCTTTTCCTATCTAATGATTGGTTATAACTTTACCTACACTAACTCCATACCATTCTGATACAACTCTGTAGTTCCTCTGATCTCACTTCCTGTTTCTATTTCTTTCTGCCTTGCTTTTTCCTGGCATTATTTAGTTTCAGTTTGACATTATTCAATGTTGTCTCCTCTAACATCTCCATTTGTATCCAGGATGCATTGGCACCTGCTTCACTTATGAGACAACTCCTTTCATATCTCCATTTCCTCCTTAGATAATCTGTCTTCCTGAGATATAAGTACTGTAGCTCTGTATCTTGTACTTCAGTTTGAATATCAACCATAAAATGATGTTATAATCCCCTCAGACCCCTCCTGTTTCACAACTTGATGTCATACCCTACCCTAAGTCTCTCAACTTACTCCACAACTTAATGTCATACCTCTTGTTGGGAAAAGCCCTATAGTCTATCCCAGACCTCTAATAGTTTCTAACCCCTCCATAAATTAGGGCACTTGGTACTAGCATAAGGGCACATTATATAAGGTGAAGCCAAGCCCCATCCACTCCAGAGTTATCCAGAGTATTCCTGAAGTATGTTGAAATGTTTATAATAGTACTGCTATTATATCTATCTGTGTAACCAGAGCTTGCTCTCATACTGTTCTAGATCAGTTCAAGAGTTTCTCTGCCTGCTGTGCCCCAGGCTCAGCCTCACAGGCTCCTGCTTTCTCCCACTCATCCATACCTAGTGCTCCAGTTAATAAAGCCCCTGATAGGTCCAAGGTTCCTCAACCTCCCCACACTCCTGACAACCCTGGTGCTCAGCCAGAAGTACCAGATGAACCTGGAGATGACCCCTTTAATGGGTATTCCAATATTCTGGAGAATAACCCTGAATCTTTTCCAGAACCAGAACCTATTCCCATTCACCATGATTGTTATGGTGTTGATCTCTGAATGACCTGTTCTAACCCTAAATGGTCTGCCTTGAGAGGGTGCATCAGTTTTGTTGTTGGATTCGGTTGGAATAAAGTGAAGAGCAATGTGATGGACTCAGGGTAGCAAAGCCTGAGGAGCTATAGCACTAGTTAGGAGGGAAATGCCTATATTGATAAAGGCACTAGACAATGTACAATGTGCAAGCTAAACAAGTGGTTAAGGCTGGGGAGCTGAAACCAAGGAACTACCTGCTATTTATACTAAGTCCAGATGTGCACAGACCACCTCCAGGGCATAGGGAAATACTAAATAAGGAATAGGGCATAGGGCATGCTTACTGAGAGTATGACCAATGGGCCATGCAGATAAGGTGTGTAGAATGGAGAGGCTGTGTGGAATGGAAACCAAGGGTCTAGGGTAAGTGGAGATTAAACCATGCCCTCAACCATAAGGCCAAGGAGATCCCATCTGAGATGCTAGATCCAATCCTATAAGCTATGTCCCAAACCCAAGAGGAACTCTGAATAAACAACTCAATCCTATCCTAGAGTTTATCCTTGTTTGGCAATAAAGTCCCATGGTCACATGCTTGTCATGTGACTCTTCTGCTAGCAAATGTTATGTTCATAACAATGATACTATCACCAATTTTGCTAGCACCATTTGTGAATTAGCTTGCTCTTTTCATTGTACTCCTGAAATATTGCAGCATATGAAAATATGTGAACTAAACCAGTTCAATGAAACTGACCCTCAGAAGCTTCGCATTTTTCTGGTGCAATGTGAATTAAATTTCCAGAATCATTTCAAAGTTTTTGCCAATGACTGAGCCAAGATTACTTATGCTTAGTCCTATTTTAAAGGCATGGCATTGGAATGGTTTGAGCCTGACCTCCTTCTTACCAAAGACCCTGACTTCTGCCCCTTGTGGATGGACAATTATAAGGAGTTTGTTTAGGAACTCCAGACCAACTTTGGACCCCACAACCTGGTTGGAGATGCAGAGCACCAGCTAGACCAGTTGACTATGAAGGATAGTCAATAAATCAACAAATATGTAGTTGAGTTTAACAGAATTGCATTTCAAGTCCAGGGTTATGAAGAAGGTACCCTCCACCACTATTTCTATAATGGTCTTCCAGACCACATCAAAGATGACCTTTCCTACATTGGCAAGCTGCCGACACTCATTGAGCTGTACCAGCTGGCTCAGACCATTGATGCTTGTTACTGGGAGTGCAAATCTGAAATCAGCCAACAAAGGAAGTCATCTCATCCATCCAAGTCATCAGATAAACCTGCCATATCCTCTACTTTAACCTCTGGCCCTAATAAATCAAGGAACAAGTCAGCTACTGAAACACCTTCTTGATGTTGAACTATTTGAGAGGCCTGAGAGTGCTCTTTATCTGATCTGATCTTATCTGATTGTAGCTTTGAACTTAGAGCCACAGAACTAGACAAGAAGAAGTAGATAATGAGGCAAGGACTTGTGAAAGCAAAGCTCAAATACACAAGACTGGGAAAATCCCAGCTTGCACCTTGACTCTTATATGTTGTACAAAAGTGCACACAGACCAAGTACACTAGACTGGCCCTAAAGTATAGAACAGTAAGTTAACCAATGGCAATAAAGTAGTAAGAACCCTAGCAGTAACATGTGTTAAACATGAGGTATGACCTCATAGCCTAGACCAGTCTAGACCTGTGAAATGTGAAGATATGAAATAGTGAAGAAGTGAAGAGGTGAAAAGGTAAAAAAGTCATGTGATGTGACTTTGTAAAGAGTAAACATAGTATCAGAAATGTGAAAAATGTAATAAAATTATAACAGCTACTTCCTCTAGCTTCTCCAAGTCATTCATTCCCCAGAAACAGGACTTATTATCCAAGCTTGGTAAGGATGGTAAGCTTACTACCAAAGAATGCAAGTGTTGACTGGAGAATCACCTCTGTTTGTTCTGTGGTATTACAGGGCATATAGCAAAGGACTGCCCCAAGTCTTCCTCCAAGGCAGCCAAAGCTTGTGCTACCAAAACCTCTGCTCTGGAAACCAAACTGGAGGCCTCTGTTTTAGAGGCAAAAAAATAGTCCACAGCCTCCATGACTCCACATGGGCTGGAGGTTGCATTGATCCTTCCTGTGCTTTACTAGAGATTAGACTTAATGCATCCATTTTTTTAGATAATGCTTTACTTATGCCTCTTGTTACCCTTGTTTCACAAGAAATTCCTCTGTTTTCTGCCCTGATTGACTCTGGTTCTTCAGATTGCTTTGTAGACACCAAGTTAGTCAGTACTTACAATCTTCTGACTTATTCCATTCCTCCATTGTGAAATGCAACTACTAATGCATTGACCTTTCTAACCCTAATCCTTGAGGAGTGTCTCCTATCTTGCTATCTGGCTTTTATGCTAGTGGCCAGGAACTAGGCATGATGAGAATAAAAAGAAGAGCCTAAGCCAGCCCCTAAGCCAATAAAAAACTGTTGGATCACTTATAGGGAGTAAAATATAGGCAGAGAAGACTAAACCAGACTCAAGTAAGCAAGACTGGGAAATTCCAGCTTGCCTACCCTTGCATATATATATTCCAAAGGACTGGTGCACAGACCATGCTGACTAAGTACAGGAACTATCTAATCAGGGGATGCTCTAAACTCTGGGTTAATAGATAAGAAGTATAAGGGAAAAACATGGAGTGGATATTAAGGAGTATGACAGAATATTATGTGAATGTGGGAGAATGAAAGAGAAGTATCTAGGAAATGAATGCAGGGTCAGAGGTGCTTGTATCATGAGGATGGAGATCTCTGCCACAAATGAGATCCAATCTGTAGATCTGCCACAGATGTATCTAGGATTCAGATCCAGATCCAGATCTAGATCAGATGAGATCCATGGAGATAAGATGGAGGGCAGTTCCAGGGAAGATCCTGGGAAGATCCATGTCAGGTGACTTATGGTCACATGACCACTGCTAAGGAAAAGAAATAATAAATACTCTTAAAGAAATAGAACCACAGACTAGGGTTAAGCTTAAAAAGGGGTGTCTTGTGCATGATCATGTGATGTCATGTGACTGGTTCTAGTGCTGGAGTGTCACTTTGTAACACATTGCAGCTCTGACTTTTTGATGGCTCTTTCAATTCTATAATTACAAATGCCATTGATCTTTCTATTTGTTTTGAAACCAGTGATATCACTTCAATGACATTCTATATTACTCCATTGGATGGATCTAGTTCTCTTGTTCTAGGACACAACTGGCTTGCCTGCTACAATCTGTTGATTGACTGAGTATCAAGTCATATCTCATTCCAATCATCTAAATCAAACATATCAATACCCCTGAGCTTACCTCCATAGCCTCCAGTTTCTCTGACCCAAGCTGACTCTGAACCTGATTCACCATGTTTCCCTGACCCCAAACCTCTGTTGATCAAGCTACTCAGCTCATCAGCATTTGCATGCACCTGTAGCCTTGATAGCTCAGTTCCTTTCTACCTGCAGCCCCAACCCCTGGAGAGTTATCTCCATTCCACTTCCATTGCCCCTTCTCCAGGTGACCTTTCCAGCATTTCTTAGAAATACCATGACTTTGCTAATGTATTTAGCAAAAGCAAGGTGTCTACTCTTGCCCCTTACCACAAGTTTGATCTAAAGATCAATCTGAAAGAGGGTACCTCACCACCTGTCAGTACCACCTATTCCTTGTCACCCTCTGAGCTTGAAGCACTCAGGACTTTCCTAGATGAATATCTTGCTACTGGTTTCATCTGATCCTCTGCATCCACTCATGCTACCCCTGTCCTCTTTGTCCAGAAGAAAAACAGATCCCTCCACTTGTGTGTAGATTTCCAAGGACTTAACAAAATTACAAAGAAAGACCACTACTCCCTTCTGCACATCTCCAATCTCCTTGATGCTCCAAGCCATGCAACTATCTACACCAAACTCAACCTTAGGCATGCTTACCATTTAGTTCACATTGCTAAGGATAATAAGTGGAAAACCTCCTTCCATATATACTATGGCTCCTACAAGTGGCTTGTCATGCCATTTGGGCTCACTAATGCCCCTGCAGCTTTCTAGCAGTTCATCAATTCTATCTTCACTGATTTTCTTGATGTTTCAGTGATCATTTATTTGGATAATATTCTAATTTCCTCCACTGATCAGACATCTCATAACAAGCATTTCCAAGAAGTTCTCTGCCACCTCTGAAAACATGGCCTCTTTACCAAACCTGAGAAATGCAAATTCTATACTGATTCCACTGAGTATCTTGGGTACCTGCTCTCTCCTTTAGGGCTCACTATGTCCCCTGAAAAGGTCCAATCCATCCTAGATTGGCCTGAGCCTCACAAGATTTGGGATATCCAGTCCTTTCTTGGTTTCACTAACTTCTATCACCACTTTATCTGGGGCTACTCTGACATTGTCATTCCTCTAACTTGCCTTACCCACAAGTCTGCTCATTGGAATTTCAATGCTTCTTGTCATGCTGCTTTCCAGTGCTGAGAGGATGCTTTTACTTCTGCTTCTATTCTGACCCATTGGGTCCCTGATGCTTCTCTCATTATTAAGACTAACATCTCAGACTATGCAATTGCCAGAATCCTCTTACTCTGGTGCCCAAACACTAAGGTCCACCCTGTTGCTTTCTATTTACATATGCTTACTGTGCCAGAATTCAACTATAATACTCATGATAAGGAGCTCCTTGCTATTTTCACTATATTCAAGACCTGGCATCATTATCTCAAAGATTTCAGTTCTCTGGTGGATGTTATTACTGATCACAAGAACCTGGAATATTTTGCTATATCTAAACTTCTGACCCACCAGCAAGCCCAGTGGTCAGAGTTTCTCTCTCAGTTTAATCTGATCATCCATTTTCACCCTGGTCATTTAGGTGCTAAATCTGACACTTTAACTTGACAATGGAATATCTATCCCTGAGAGGGGAATAGCAACTATGCCCTCATCAATCTGCATAACTTCTGGCCTGTGTTCACACAGGAGCAACTTGCTATGTCCCTCTGGGCTTTCTCCCTAGCATCTCTGGTATTTCAGTCTGCATTCCTTTTTGACATCAAAACTGAAACACAGCTGCTGATGCATTAATCTAATCCTCACATCTAGCCTTGGTGTGTGCTGACTGATCCTAAGTAGTGTCTTTGAACTAGAGACACAAGAACTAGGCAAGAATAGTGATGAAAGATGAGAGCCAAGGAACTTGTAGAACTGAAAGATTCAAGTGCACAAGACTGGGAAAACCCAGGCTTGAGCCAACCTCCTTTTATACTATTACAATATGTGCACAGACCATGTAAATGGTGCTGGCCCTAAATAATATATAGTAAGCTAGCCAATAGCAAAAGAGGAGTGGGGATCTTAAAGTACAGAAGGTAAACATAAGGTATGACATCAGAGTCTAGATTGTTCTAGACTTGTGACATGTGAAGAGATGAAGATGTGAAGATGTGAAGAGTTACAATGGTAAGAAGAAAATATCAAAAATGAAAAAAAAAATGAAAAAGTGCATTATAACAGAAACTCTTCATTGTGACATTATCTCAGCACTCCCTTCTAACTCCACCATCTCTACCCACTTTTCTGGTACCCTCTCATCCAACTCTTGTTGGTCTAGAAACCCAGAAGGTTTCTTGCATCTGAACAACTGCATTTATGTCCCTGATGCTTCCAACCTCTGCCTCTGGGTCCTCTGCTACAAGCATGACCACCTCTTATCTGGACACTTTGGTCAGAATTGAACACTGAAGCTCATTCACCAAGAGTATACCTGGCCTGGCATTCAAGCATTTATCAAAGAGTATGTTTCTTCATGTACAGCTTGTGCCCATGCCAAGGTACCCCATCACAAACCCTATAGTTTCCTCAAGCAGCTTCCCATTACAGAAAGGCCATGGAATTCCATCTCTATGGATTTCATTGAACAGCTCCTGGCTTCCTTTGGTCACTTTGCCATCCTCATTGTTGTAGATCATCTATCAAAGCAGTGCATCTTCATCTCTACAGACAACAAGGTGGCCTCCTCAGAGCTTGCTAAACTTTTCTTACTCCATGTGTTCTTCAAACACAGAGTTCCCTTCCACATCACCTCCAATCAAGGTTCCAAGTTCATTTCCCATTTCTTTCATTCCCTGGATCAAGCCCTCAATATCTGTCTTCACTTCACTTCTGAGTATCATCCAGAGGATAACAGTCAAACCAAGTGAATGAACCAAATCCTGGAGCAGTATCTATATGTTTATTGCAACTATTAGCAGGACAACTGGTCTGAACTCCTACCCCTCATGGAGTTCACTTATAATAATGCCTCTAATGCTACCACAGGTATTTTCCCTTTCTTCACTAACAAGGGCTACCATCTGAACATCTCTGTGCATCTGAAATGCAATCTCACCTCTACCTGAGCTCGAAAATACACCATTGACCTCAACTCTCTTCATGCCTTCCTTTATAAAGAAATAGCTGCTGCCCAAGTCAGATACCAAGGATCCACAGATGCCTGATAATCTCTGGCACTGGACTTTAAAGTAGATAACCAGGTATTTGTCAAGGCTAAGTACTTCAGGACTACATGGCTGTTCAAGAAACTTGCTGAAAAGAACTTAGGTTCTTATTCCATTATCACTCAGGCAGGCTCACTATTCTTTACACTCTATCTCCCAGAAAACATGAAGTCTGTTTACCTGGTCTTTCATGTTTCTTAACTTGAATCCTTTGTCTCCAATGTGATCCCAGATCACATGCAACCACCCCCACCACCAGTTAAGATTGACAGTAAACTGGAGTTTGAGATCTCTGAAATCCTAGACTCAAAAATAGATTGTAGGTAAAGGAACTGCAAATTACTATATTTGGTTAAGTGGTTAGATTATGAGGATACTGATGAGGAGACTTCATGGCTCCTTGCCACTAAATTAGGTCACACTTCTGAGATCATTGAGAAGTTTCATCTCCATTACCTGAACAAATCTGGGCTATCTTATGATTAATCAACTGAGTAGTGAATCTAGTGATCTAGTTACCAGACCCTCTATCTACTCTAAGATCACCTTTTCAATCTCCTTATCTACCATGGAAATTTTGCCAACCTCCATACAAAGTTCTGACAGCTCCACTGCCACCTCATTCACCTTTCCATTCTTACTTCCTGAACTTCTGGCTTCTCTGGTCTCCTTCACCCATGCCTTTCCCAACACATCAACCAGCTGCCCTAGCAACCAGTTCTTGCATTTTGCCTCCCATCATACCTTCCTGCCCACCTCCCTTATTAATGCCTCCATCAGGCAACAGCCCTCAGTCACCTGCTAAAGACCCTCCTCTGTCTCCTCTGAGTCTGCCCTACTATTGGGCACCCCTTCCTCTCCCACCTTCTGTCTCTGCTTCCTCTCTGGCTTTTCCTGGCTGGAACAGTCACACCTTACCTTTGCCTCTATACAGGCAAGGCATGATGTCAACTTGCCCAGGCCCATCTAACACTCCAGTTTCTGGTCATTGCACCTCTGGCACCCTGGTCCCTCTTCCACTCTCCTCTTGCCATTGCCACTACTCAACCCCACCTGGGCTTGATGAAGTTCCTCCACCTAAGCCAGTTTTGAGTGCTAGGCCCTGACCCCATTTCCAATACTCACCCATTTCCAGATCACTGCCACTGCTTTCTGAGCCTTCTCTGCTTTCTTCCAAGCCTCCTTCTCTCTTCTCACTTTTTCCCACCACTTCCACTTGGCATACTTTGCATCACCAAGCTCCTCTTCATCTTTGACATGCTCCTCCAGATGCTCATCAGATCAGGTGTGAATGTCAGCAAATGAAGAAGACATGATGAAAGGAACTAGTGTGGAAGTTTCTGAGGTAATATTTGCTTTTATGGATTTCTGACCAGCTAAAACCCTGATGCCCACTCCACTTACTTATTCATCAAAGAGCATGTGCTTCACAGCCTTTAGAGATTCAGGCCTTAAGAGGGGAATACTATCACATCCCATGCCAATGGATCAACTCTGCTATATCTCCAGTGCAACTCCAGTTGCTTTCATGCTTTAAGCTGTGTATTTCCTAGTTCCCTTTACCTCTGTCTTTTTCTACCTAATGATTGGTTTCAACTTTACCTATGCTAACTCCATACTATTCTGATACAACTCCATAGTTCCTTTGACCTTACTTCCTGTTCCTGTTCCTTTGTGCTGCACTTTTCCCTGTCATCATTTAGTTTCAGTTTGACATTATTCAACATTGTCTCCTTTGACATCTCCATTTGTATCCAGGATGCATTGACACCTGCTTCACTTATGAGATAACTTCTTTCATATCTCTGTTCCCTCCTTAGATAATCTGCCTCCCTGAGATATAAGTACTGTAGCTCTGTATTTTGTACTTCAGTTTGAATATCAACCATAAAACAACATTATGATCCCCTCAGATCCCTCCTGCCTCACAACTTGATGACATATCCTACCCTAAGTCTCTTAACTTACTCCACAACTTGATGTCATATCTTTTGTTGGGAAAAGCCCTATAGCCTATCCTGGACCTCCAATAGTTTCCAACCCCTCCATAAATTAGGGCACTTGATACTAGCATAAGGGTGCACCACATAAGGTGAAGCCAAGCCCTGTCCACTCTGGAGTATATCACAACATTTATAACAGTAAGCAGAGATTAAACCATGCCCTTAGCCATAAGGCTGAGAAGATCCCATCTAGAGATCTATTATGATCAGATCTGACTCTTATCTAGATCAAGATCCAGATTCATTGGAGATTAGATCAGGAGATACACCTATTATCTGAGATGCTAGATTTAACCATAAGCTGTGCCTAAATTCCAGGGAAATACTCTAAATGACAACTCAACCATATTCTAGGGTTTGTCTTGTTTTGGCAAGAATGTCTCATGGTCATGTGCTTGTCATGTGACACTTCTGCTAGTAAACATTGCATTTGTAACTGTTAAAACTTTCATCCCACTAAAAAGGAACTATTAAAACCTATACCAAGATGAGTATACTTTTAACCAGTTCCTTTTTTTTAAATGAAACCCTTGATGCTAAAGGAAGGTCAGAACTCTGGGGGGCTCTGGAGAGCTCTGGGGAAATCTAGGAAGGATTTCAATGGTCAAATGGAACTTAGCTTCACCTTATGTGATGCATCCTTGCACTTCCTGGTGTCCCAATTTACATAGATGTCAGAGGTAAGTAATAAGGCTGTCTTTATGCTCAACAGGAGGGACAGGCAGGACAAGGAGAGTCAAGCCTAGTCATGGGGGTAAGATCTTGCAACTTCTTCAAGGATATTGCTTGGCCTTGAAGGTACTCCAGAGTAACCCAGAGGGTCAGAGTGAGCCCAAGGGCTCAAGCAGAGTAAGGATGATGACAAGAGGGTGTTTCTGTTGTTTTTGTTAATATTTGTACTGAGGTACAAGATACAAAACTACAGTACTTATACCTCAGCAAGGCAGAACTATCTAGGAGTGTAATGAAATGAGACAAGTGTAAACTCAGAAGTGAAGCAGATATCTAGATATCTAGGAAATGAATGGAGATGTCAGGAAAGACAATATCCAATCATGTCAGACTGAAACTGAAGGGTAACAGGATGAAACAGGGGAAAGCAAGGAATAGGAACAGAACAGGAATAGCAACAATGATGATAATGGTAATTGACCAGGAATGGTAATGGAGTTATATTGGGACAGTCCAGAGATGACAAAGGGAAACTAGGGTAGTACTTAACTGGAGCAGAGATAAACTGGAAGTGGAATGGGCAGAGTGGGAGCAGAAGCCTGGGGGAGCATATAACACTAAGGGGTGGGAAGCATACATGCATAGCTGGGGAAGACTGGAATGGTGACAGAGGGCTGGAGTTGCCTGAAGGGGAGTCAGAGGGCTGAAGTGGCTTACTAGGTGCAAAGATCAATTGTAAGCCAGATTGGAATGGAGTTGGAATTTGGGTCAGAGGTCTGGGATATAACAGTATCCCCCCCTTAGGCCTGAATCCTTGAAGGCCATTGGCCCAGAGTATGGAGGATACAGACATGTGATCTACAATAGTGTGGTAATGGGCATGTAATTGCATGCTTTAGTAACATCAGGGGTAGAGTGGAGAGTTGTGGAGATAACAAGCACATGACCTTGTTTAGTAACAATGGAGTGAAAGAGCAGAGTTTCTTGACTTACTCATGAATAAAAACAGGGACTTTAACAGTAGCTTGTTCTTTCTTCATTACAATAACATGGCCACATTTGATAATATTGTGACCTGGGCCAACAAACATATCATGGAGTATGCTAATAATAATAAGGCATTGAGTGATGTCAAATATGCCAAGCACAAGAGACATGTGAAGGTAAGGAAGGAGGAGGAATGGAGAAGAGTGGAAGAGGCCCAGAAGGCAGTGGAGGAGACTGCCCGAAGGCAAGCCAAGGAGGCTGAGAGGGCCTGGAGGATGGCAGAGGGAGAACCAGCTGCTAGCACAGCTGGTTGACATCCTTGATCCTGCATGGAGGATGAGTGGAGAGGATGCAGAGAGTGGGCCAGAGGATGGCAAAGAGGAAGAGGTGGCAGGAGAGATGGCAGAGCTTGGGATGGAGGTCCAGAAGAAGGCAGAAAGGAATGAAGATGAAGACATAATGGTACTAGAGTAGTGTAGTAATTACTCTAGTTTGTCTTTATAACAGAGATCAGGATTCAGAAATGACCTAGGGGGGCTGGAAATAAGGATATGAAAAGGGGTTAATGACTTCTAAAGTGAAGGCTTTAAGCCTTGAGTGAACAAGTTTGGAGAACATGCAGAGTAAGTCCAGAAAGTAAGGTTTCCACAAATTGTAATAACCTGTCATAATGAAATCTCATGACCAGGCAAGTGGTACCTTGGGCAGTCATGGAGCAATAAGGAGGACAAAAAGACAGCCAAGAATGGATGGAAAAAATAGCTGAATTCCCCAAAGGGACAAGATTAGAACCCAATGTTAAAAACAGTTGCTTCTGTCATAAGGACAGAGAAACTGAAAAGGAATGAAGAAGGTAGAAGTGGAGAGTTTTGGGGCTTCAGAAAAACTTCTGAAAAGAAGGTCAGAAATTAGACTAGAGTCCAATAGTTAAATGGAGACTGCAAAACAAATGTCAGGAAGGTTAGATCTAGGGTAGAGAAGGAATGGAGTTGAGGATGGTTTTTTATCTTCAAAGGGAACTGAAATGTGCTGATTGCCAGCAAGACAGTTTGTTGTGCAGCTAGGGGTCAGAGCTAAATCAGAGTTAGGTGAGATTCTAATAAAGCAGGTAGGGGCAGAAATGTCAAAAACATATCCCATTCCTGATGTTCTTATTTGGTGAGCTCCAATACTGGTCTGATGAACAACTAGCTCCTCATCCTCTTGATGGGGTGGGCCTAATGTGGACCAAACATCTGAAGCATATTAGAAGGAGGTTAGCTAGCTGTATGGTTTTAGATTGAAGGAATGCTATGTAATCATCAGGAGAATAGGGGTCTGGGACCAGAGGCATGGGAGGAGTAGCCAGAGGGGCAGAGTGAACACAATCTGGGAGTTTAGCAGTCAGAGGAGGTGAAGAGTTAGAGCCTGTGGGAGACTGCCTGGTTGTGGACACCATTCAAGAGGTTGGTGGTTGCCTTTGCTGAGAAATGAAGGAGCAAAATAAGCTTCTTCATGACCTAGTCAAGATCAAGCTGGTGGAAGGTTATTGGGCTGGGTACATTGTGGCAGGGGGACCAAGGGTCATCCCTGTTGACCTTGAGGCTGAGGCTGAGTGGGAGGATGGCAAAGTGGCAGTCAGAGAGAACCCAGAGGAGTAGATGTTCTGCTGAAAGTTGCTTGCTGGTCTCACCTCCTATATATACCAATGTTGGTATACTGCTTGAATTGCACATCATTTATGTGCAGCAACAAGGGAAGGGAGGTAAGCTACTCTGGAGAGAGACAGAGATGATCAGAAATAATTGGGAATGGGTGCAGTCAACATAGGTAGGGGTTAGTTACTGCATAAGGGGTAAGGGTGGTCAGAGGGGACAATTGGTGCAGATCACATCTGGTCATTGCATGAAGAGGTAGACAGTTGACCAGGTGACCTGGGCACTGTGGTGGAAGGGACCAGAGGGGGACCAGAGAGGCAAGTGGGAATGGAGGGAAGGGCAAGAGTGCAGGAGAACCAGATTGCTAGATGCAAGCAGTGGTTACCAGTGTGGTTACTAAATGCTATCCCCTCCTCAAGGTTAACATCCCATTGTCAACTAGGAGACAGAAAATAAAGGGGCCAGGGGCAGCACAAGGTGCAAAATGGAAAAGGTCCAGAAGGATTCAGAAAGACAGGAGGAAGGCCAGAAAGAAAGGACAACCAAAAAGATGGGCATGGGAATGGGAAGGTCCCAGGGGACATAGGAAGAGCAGAAATATCCCCAAAGGAGAAGGAAAACCCAGAGAAAAGGAAAGAACAAGTCCCAGATAACAGGTCAGAAGGAATGGGAATGAAAGGCAAAGAGAAATGGAGTTATCAGAACAAGGCCAGAAGAACAAGGAATTCCCAAGGTAAACAATGGAGGGGTTCAGAAGTGTTCCAAAGAAATGAGCAGCATTCCCAGGAGATGCAGAAAAGCAGAATTGTCACCAAGGAAGGGATACCCAGAACAAAAGAATTCCTAGAAGACACAGAAGAGCAGAAGGTCTACCAGGAAAGGATACCCAGGGAAAACAGAAGGACAGGTCCTGAGATAACATTCAGAAAAGAAGGAAATACCTGTGAGCAGGAACAGAGTTGTCAGAAACCATGTCTGAAGAGCAAGGATTTCTCAGGCAAAAGATGGAGAGGTGCAGAGACTATTCTGCTAAACAGGTCTCCCATAAGGGGACAGAGGATGCCAACAGCATGGGGTTATAGGGAGGTGGCACATAAAACAATGTAGTACCATACAGAAGAAATCCAAGCAAAGAACCATAGCAAACTGAAACAACACTCAAATAACTGCAGGTAGGGAAGGAAGGGTAATTGCAGTGCAGTCATGATGGAAGTGTGAACCTTCTGGGGAGGCAGAGATAGATGGAGATGCCCAGAGAGGGCAAGAGACTTTTGACATGCAAGATGAAACATGGGGAGCACAGTGAAGTGTAGAGGAAGAGGGGTGGTGCTTCTGAAGCCTGGTTGGTCAGCAAAGTGGGTATACCTTAGCTGCGAGGATAAGGAACCAGTGGCAGAGGTGCCACAGGCAACAAAGAATAAAGGGTTCAATGCTACAAGTTTGAAGAAGGTTGGAGGTAAACAGAGGTGTCTTTCTGGTAGGTGTATCAACAAACAAAACTGGCCTGCTACAGAGAGCAGAGCAATGCAGAAATGACTGCACACTTAGGTGATGGAGTTGTAACTACCAGATTATGACAACAGAGCTGTGGTTCAAGATCAGAGTTAGCTGAGACTGAAGTGGTGCAGAGCTACAGGGGGTGTACAGGATGCTGGCATGTGTTATCCAGTGAACAGACAAGGTACTACTCAATACCTGGGATCAATGGACCACAGTGGGTGAGTTAGTGGTGTTCTAGAATCAGTAAACACAAACCATCCAACAGAGGGTGATGCTAGGTGTCAACAGAGTGAAGCCAACAGTTTTTGTAGGGTATGTGGAGGTCCAATAGCTTGAGCAGAAGAGGTGAACTTGAAAGAGATGGTGAGGTGTCAGAAGAAGTGGAAGTGGGCAAAAAGGTCAGAGTATTGGGGCTCCCAAATCTGAAATAGGACAAGGTACCCAATGGAGGTTGTAATGATTGGAAGTGCATGGAAGGATGGTGCTGGAGGTCAGGAAAACAAGGGGTACAGGTTTAATAGACTTGTCATGCTTGTTACGGTTCGGTCTTCCTACTAATCAAGCGGTGACTCTTCCTGATGTTCGGGCCAATGACTTCCACGGTTCGATAAGGCTTTTATGTGCTAACCCTAAAGTAGGGGCTGGCTTGCTGCTATGGGCGACGATGATGATGAAAAGAATGACAGCAATGATAATAAGGGATCAAGCCAGGAGTGATGAACAGCTACTTGATTAGATGCTCTGTGACTGCATACTAGATACAAGTGCTCAAGACTGGGTCTCGAGTCTATGGACAGCTACTCTATATATACTATTTCCATATGCGCACGGACCAAGTCCAGGGCAAAGGGAACTACTTAAATAGGTAATAGGGCATAGGGCGTGCTTACTGAGAATATGACCAAATGGGCCATGCGGATAAGGTGTGTAGGAGAGGCAGTGTGGAATGAAAGGGAAGGGATGTCTAAATATAAATAGAAGTCAGGGTCAACGGAGATTAAACCATACCCCCAGCCATGAGGCTGAGGAGATCCCATCTAGAGATCTGCCACGATCAGATCTGACCCTCTTCTGGATCGAGATCAGATTCATCGGAGATCCGATCGGGAGATGCATC